>MPUH01000249.1:0-75625 GCA_001970955.1 Stentor coeruleus | reverse complement strand
ACTTACAACTTTATACTGAATAGATATTTTTGTATATGAAAGCATATCAATAAAAATACTGCAGAGTACCTTTAAAAGATTAAAACTATAGTTAATACCTAAATTAAATAAGTATATTTGTATTAAAATATCAAACTTACTATGCTTGGATAAACTATTTTACTAATAGTAATAAAGCCTAAGGAAAAAGATTTTTTGTACTTAAATCCTAGTCAAATCTAAAAGATTTTTTGTGTTTAAGCCTACTAATAATGATTAAATTTGAAAAATATTAAATATAAATGTAAAGTATTTTGAAAGGACTAGAGTAAGCCGCTGAGTATTATCTAGAGCACATCAAACTCTATGCAAAATAAAATTTTATACTTATTCACTTTATCAAAATTTAGAAAAAGAATTACTACATTATTTTATCGCACTGCATCAGTAATGGGTCCGAATAATTAGTATAATTCTATGACAAAAGCTCTCTATTGGCTAATTAACTTTAACTGATAAATTTAAATATCCAGAAAGGTGATTCAAAATTCAATATCTATAAATACCATAGAAAATCATATTTATATTCATATCCTATTCAATATATTAAATAAACAGATTATAATTTAATGCAGATCTTTAGAAATAGTTTTATACATAAATAAGAATAATATCATTTATCAATCACTTAAATATCAGTTTTTCTTATATGTAAATTCTTATTGTATAAAAAATGTATTTGTTTTAAAATAATTCCATGACAAAATAGCAATGCCACTAGTTCAATATTTTAAATTTCCAAGTATTTACGAGCATTTAATGGTTTTAAAACTTAAGCATAGAAATCAGAATATAAACTTACCCTACTTGCTACAAAGATTACTAAAATAATTTAAGTTTCCAAAATTTTCTATTGCTACTAAAACAATTCACAATCTTAAGACTTACTATTTGCTCTCTTCTAAGCATTCATTATAAAAATTAATGGCACCGGCGAAGTAACAACTCAAACTTTTTTTGGATTATAGAAATTACAATTGCATTGGATTTCACAAATCTAGCTGCAGTTTATAAGACAGCCAAGTGTAGAAATTTCATCTACAAGTGCTATCAAGCATAAACTCATTATAAAGTCAATTATTTCAGTTGTCATGGCTGATTTTTTGGTATTTGCAAACTTATTGTTATCATCATTCTTGTTCAAAAATCAGTAACTCAGGCTATAAGTACTATGATAGCTAAAAACACTTAGTTTCTAGGGTTTTTCATGTGTTTAGTTCTCTTGATGCAGGAATTACTATAGAAACTTTAGGTAATTCAATTGTTAGAGAAATACATAACAAGATAATATATTTGTCAGCTTGATTTTTATACTAATCTTTGCTGAAGCCCTTGAACTATATAGACTCATTATCACTCTACTCTTATATTATCCTAGTAAATATTTAAGATAGTTAGTTAACTAGTTCTTATAGTTAGCCCAGATGCCGAAGCATGAAAGACCTATGGCAGCGGATGTCACAAATCTGAAAAACCCGAAGTGGGTCTTTGGGAATTGTTGAACTAGTAACTTGTGGGTTCCATTGCAAAACGGAGCATTTGCAGATTGTTTGCAGTTGCAAAGTTTATAATACCCACTCTTGTCAACATTGAAGATAATTGGTCTATTCCTCGTCATCTGGAAGTGGCACTTGTGGTCGCAAAAAGGTTCATTCCAGCTAGCTCCACATGAGCACCATTTGTATACTTTGCCTTGCTCTAAGAAGATGTTGATTGGAATAAACCCAGCTCTGTATGGTAGGGTTGGAGGACGCCACTTACCTTCAGGATAGTGATAATCTTCAGGAATAGGGAGTACCTTTTGATGAGGGAAGTCAGTAACGTCTGTAGGCTTTAATTCCTTCCTAGGAGCAGGAGGGTGGAGTATCTCTGGTTTTGGCACCAAAGGATCTTGTCTCCAGTCATAATTGCACTCAGACATTTATATTATGCAGACTGTAAATTTAAAACCTTTCTGATATATGAATTGAAAAATTACTTCTTTGACCTGTGATAAGATGTTTATAGAATTTTATGCTTGATTAGAGTTTTTGAGTTTGGGATTTGTTGATTTTTATAGAAATTTTGACAGGTTTTGAAGGATATTGGAAGGATAAGATAATTATAAGATTTTAAGGTAGTTATTGATGGGTTTATGATTGGAAGAAGTATTTTATTATATTGTTATAATAATTTTAAGCATATAATAATTTAAAGTATTACACATAACTAAGGTTTGCTTTGTCTTCTAATCGTGAAATGCTACTTTGATTATAGTTAAGTTTTTTTTCTCAATGCAATTGCTAATAAACACTTTTTAAATTATAAAAGCTATAATCAAACAAATATAATTCCATTAATCTCAAGTATTTACATAAAATTAAATAAAATAACATTAAACTTCATCACCCTAAATTACTTGAATTTAAGCTTATTATGTGCCACAAATATTTGCTTAAAATCTCTAAAGCAACATGCTTTTTACAGTAATTCTATGGATTTTAAATTTTCTCTTTCCCTTAATATTTTTTTTGAAGTTTATAATAATATTATGGATGATATACAAGATAAAGTCTCTAAAACTTTCTGTTATCATAATACGATGTAGTTATGTAGTAAAAAAAGTTTAAGAGGTTCGAATATTAATTTCTCTGAAAAGCAAGGGTTTTTAACCCTGATTTAGCAATTTAGCATTAAGTCAAAAAAGCAAACTTGGAAGTTTATTATCCAGATACTCCTGCAACAATAATATATTAAAAATCCATCTAAATTTCTATGAATTAATGAGATTAGAATTAGATTATCCAAAGTAATAAGAAGGTCCAGGTTATAGCGAAAAGCACAAAACTGGCCACAAGTATAAACCAAGACCATCTATCGCTGCTAAACCAATAATCAAAGTCTCCGTGCTGTGGGACAAGTTTTCTTGAAGTTATAGTCATAAGTGGTATAAAGACTCCAGTTCCTAATAATGTGATTGTGCCTGTAAAATCAAGGATATATCCAAGGCTGTAAAAAAAAAATGCTGTAAATATAGGAGGGACAATTACAATGGATCTGTAGAGAAAAAAACTTTCTTTTGTTATAGACCCTTCAGCAAATTTTCCGTATTGCAGGGAAATCAGATTATCTGAAAGATTAATTGCCAGAATAGGAAAGACAGATAGTACATCCAAAGCTGGAAAAAGCACAATGATATACATTAAAATACAACTCCACCATGACTGATCTGACATTCCACCAGTATAATCAATCCAACTTAAAGTTATCATTCCTTCAATATCTGATACAGCTAAAGGTACAATAATACCCAGCAAAGTGAATAAAATTGTCACAGTACCAATTGCTGATTGAATTATCTTTGGCACATTAACTGTTTTAGAATTAACATACTGTATAGTATTTGGTATCATACTATGGAATGAGCTGGACATAAACACAATAGGTAAAGTTATACCAATACCCATAGGGTTAATCAAACTCAAAGATCCCTCATTATTTTCCTCATTATCAAGGTTTGTATCAGTACTCAAAGCAGCAATCGAAGTTCCAAGCATTAAAAAAATAACCACAAACCTCATAATAGACATAAATGCTTGCAATCCAGCCTGTTCCTTAAGTCCTATAATAACAAGTACTGAAACAGCACCCAAAAGAACAATCAAATAAAACCAATACTTTTTCCAGCAGTCATCTCCAAATCCAGTATCATCTTCATATATACTGCAAGTACTTAAACCAAAAATTGGGACTGTTGATGCTAAAGAACTAGCAAAAATTGAACTATAAGCAACCAAGGTTCCAAATATACTAACCGATAGACAAACTCCAAATAAAATTCCCCCGGGTCTTCCTAGTAACACTGATATCATTTCAGTCATATCATAACGTGTATGTGATATTCTAGGCTGATCTTCAATTTCTAGCAAAGCCTCTTCATCTTTATAACCTTTTTTTGATATTATAAAATCTTCAGGAAAAGTTCTTGAAAACAACTGAGTGAACTTTATAGGGAGGATTGTATAACCATTTTTCGACAGTTTGGATAATACTTCCATTCTAGACATTATTTGGATCAGATGATAAGCCAGGATTAGAGCGAAGGATGTTGTAAAAGCTTGACAAATAACACCTAAAAGCCAGCCACCTTCTGTATATGCCCATGGTATTGCAAGGATTCCTGAACCAATTATGCTGTTGATTGTATAGAAATACCCCTGCCAAAAAGTCTGATTTTCTTCATTAGAATCCATTTTTATAATACGTTTTTCAAGATTAGTTGGATTCTAATATATATTATTATCATATGCTATAATCTATTTTTGCTTATGTTTTGTATATATACTCTATTGATATAGTGCATTATATTATCCAAGTCAATTTTTTAAAGATAAACTTGATAAAAGATTATCGAAAACTGCGGCCTGAATGTGTTTGCAAAAGTTATTCCAGAAGCATGTGTTTAGATTTTCTTTAAATACAAATTCCCCGTTTAAAGTATTTGATATCAGAGAGTTATAAAAAAATTCAATGGAAATGTATTCAAAATGTTTTGGTTTCTTCATTGATTTCTTCTGCTGGTTTTTGTATTACTTGAACGTCTTGATAAATGATAATAAAAGAGAATGCTAAGAATAAATATAAGCATATTAAAACATATCCTTTGTACTCATATTTATTTACTAAAAATCCCACTTCGCCTATAAATTTTTCTTTCATCTTAGATTATAACATAATTATATATCAATAAATAATTACTAATAATTTTAACCTTTAAATCTACCTTGTTTTAGTTTCAAAATGCACTGTACCCTCTCCAGGATTATAAGTATATTTCATAGGTATTGGTTTAAGATTTAAGTTTCCTTGTGAGTCTAAAAGAATCTCACATAATTTTAAATCAACTTCATCAACTGGGTTTAGAAGTTTAGCTTTGAGTTTTTCTACAACAAACTTGTGACTTGTGACCCATTTTTTGATAGATTCTGCTATTAAATTATAAGCATATTCTTTGAATTTTTCGTTTTTTGATTTTAAACTTGTGAAGTAAGTGTTGAAATTTACATTGTGCGTAATAGCTTCAGTTTCATTTTGGTCAATAGTATTATCATGAATACTAAAGTGTTGAATGGCAAAGTTATTGATTAAAGATTCAGAAATATATTGTGCGCCTTGATTTAATATGCTATTTGAACTTATATCGATTTCAACGATATTATGATTTCGCTTTATAAGCTCAGCAACAGCTTTTGCCCCTTCATTACCGAAACTATTCCCACTTATAGTCAAAACACTGAGTTTTTTTAAGTTATGACAGAGTTCACATAGTCCTTTAATGCCACTAGCTTCCATATTGCAGAACCCAAGGTCAATAACCTCTAAATTTTCATTGTAGGAAAGTGCTTTACATAGTTTTTCAGATAATTTAGCACCGATTTCCACTTTTCCCATTCTAAATTCGGTAAGGTTTACATGTTTAGTCAGAGCTTCTATGAATTTTTTTAATGTAAACTCAATTGAGTACCCGTTTTTCTTACTATCATGCCTAGTGTTTAATGGATTGTTTGACAAGTTTATGACCTGCAAGGATTCGTTTTTTTCTAGGAATAATGTCAAAATCCTAAGCTCTTCTGAATATAATTTTTGATTTGATAGGTCAAGTATTGATATTTCATTCATTTTCAAGGCAAGCAGCGGCAGGCAGCCTCCAAAAATCCGCAGATTAGGTATTTTCGAATCATAAACGAACTTAATCAGATACTCAAGGGCGAAATCATTCATTTCAAAAGATCTTAGGTCACAAGTATACTCTGGGTTAAAGCGGCTTTGATCAGATACAACATGTTCAAGGCTTTGCATTAGTTCATTTGGAATAGAATCTAGAAGATGACTAATATTTAAAAGTTCTTCTCTCGCCTCTTCTATGTTTCTGAAACGAATTGTTGGACTAAAAGCTAAGATTTTTAGTAAGAAACTACACATCCCATTTGAAATAACAAGTTTTTGTAGCTCAGTTGGACAATCCCAATGAACTAAAAGTTCTCTAGGGCTTGTGTGATCTGGATGATTTGCTGTGCGTAAACTAAAATCTTTAGGAGCTTCACCAGTTAATGCCATATAAAGCAATGCTCCAATACTATAAATATCTCCTTCTTGGGCTATGTTTTGCTTAGGGATTTTTGATGTTTTTCTATACTCCTCAGCAAGTTCCTTATGCTCAGGGGATAAAAAGTCCTCATCTCTGAAAGTTGTATCATATTTGTCTTCAGGAAGCTGTTGAAAATATGGACTTTCTGATCCTAAAATTTCAATTGGGTCCCAAATCGCTAATTCTAAATCCAAAAATGCAAGTTTTTCTATATTCCCTTCAATCAAATAAACTGAAGTTGGGTTGATATTTGAGTGTATAACCCCGATTTTATGAAGTTTTTCTAATTCCTGAAACAAATTCAAACCCAACTTAATAACATCTTTTTCTGACATACAAGGCTTGTACCAATTACTATGTAGCTTTTCAAGTCTAAATCCTGAAAAATATTCTTTCAAAGTCATCTGAGCAATCTCAATAGTTGAAATTCTTTTATATAACAACCCTCCAGGTAATTCCCCAAACTCCGTAATCGCTTCACTATTGATTTTGTTCTTCAAAACAATTTCCCTAAAGTAATTCTGTCTAAAATTTTTATCCCCTTGTATCCCTGTTACATAAATAAGTTCAAAAGTATTGATCCCTGTATTATGAAGCATAGGTTTAACACTCAAAAGCGCATGCTTGTATTTTTGTTTATAAATAGAAGATATATCTTTAATCACATCTGGGAAGTTGATTATTTCGTATTTCCCTAGAAAAAGGTTGCCTTTTTGCAAATAACTTATAACCGGGAAAGGATTTTCAACAATAATTGTCGACACTGTTCTTAAATATCTATAAGACTCTTGAAAAATCTCAGCGAATTTATAGCATTCTTTGACTACTGCAGCTTTAAATATATCTAAATCTATAGGTTCACCTTGGGATACTTCTTGGACATAAACTTCAATTTGACTTCTATTAAATTTGTATGGGTCAATTGAAGCTATTTCGCATAAAGCTTCCATTGATTTGTTTAAACAATTAACAAATTCATAAGGAGTCATTGAAGATTGTTCATCAAAGCAGTATAAATGAAATAATGTTTTAAGCCTTTCATCTAGTTTCCCATTACTCAAAATGACAAGGTTTGTTAAAAGATCGATAGCTTCGATTTCTTCCCCTGAGTCATAGTATTTTTTATAGTTAATTTTGATTTCATCATTTTGAATTATCGCTTTTTGGAACTCGTTCGGGGTCATTTTTTCAGGATTGCGAAGTTTTTTCCACCTCATGCACAAAGTGTGGACTTTATCACTAGAAAAGTTGTGCTTGCGCATAAGGTCAGATTTAAAAGCTGGGTATAAGATTTCGAGGCAGTTTCCCATATTATTAGTATCAAGCTTATATAATGTGTAAATTTCTGGAGCATATTAAATAAAACTATGCTAAATTAAGTCAGAGAATGGGTCTTTAGAAGCTGATGGCTGAGGTTTTTTACTCTCTGGAGCTTCAAATGGGTTACTTGCTCGTGAAACCTGTGCAGGTGCAGGCTTTGAACCAAACAAGTTATCAAGATTGTTACCACCAGGGACAAAATAATTCCCGGATTGCTGAGAAGGTTTAGCAGCAAAAGGATTTTTCTTATTATCAGGGACTGCACTGCCTACAGGTTGACTCATTGGGTCTAGATTGCTTTTAACTGGAGCTGTTCCCATACCAGCCATCATAGGATTCATACCAGTCATATATGGATTCATCATCATCCCAGTCATCATTGGATTCATCATCGGATTCATCATTGGATTCATCATTGGATTCATCATTCCAGGATTCATCATTCCAGGACCCATCATACCAGGGCCCATCATTCCAGGATTCATCATCCCTTGACCCATCATTCCAGGACCGACCATCCCAGGGTTCATTCCTGGTGCCATCATTCCAGGTCCCATCATCCCAGGTCCCATCATATTAGCTCCTCCTCCTTGTGGTTGATTAAAAGCTTCCATTATCAAATCTGCCTTGTTTTTCTCAGCAGGAACTGTTGGGAAGAAATCAGATTGTCTTTGAGGAGCAGGTGCAGAAGGAATAGGATCCATTATAAGTGGGTTGTTTTTTTCCTCCTCAACTTTTTTCTTATGTTCTTTTTCAAACTGCTCTAAAAGCTTTCTCTGAGCTTCTAATTCTTGAGGACTTAATCCTAAAGCTAAGCTAATATCTTCTTCTGGCATTTCAGACTTACCTAAATGCCCTTCATAAGCTTGATCTCTTATGTAATCTTTCATAGAATTCAAAGTTTCCTTTGGCCTTGTGACAATCATAGGCGCGGTAAGTCCTGAGTATGGAAGAACTTCAGACATTTTGAAGAACTGCTCCATCATTCTAGAGCAGGTTTCAAATTTTTGATATAATTCCAAGACAATTTCTGCATGGCTTCTTTCTAAATTGTTAAAAAGATCAATCGCCCTATCCACAAGTAAAGAAGCGCTCTTATACAAACTTGATGAGTCCTTTAAAACTAGAAACACCAAATTCTGAGTCAATCTAAGGTGATAATTTCTTAATGCCTGGTGGCATGAAGGACCCATTTTAACCAAAGCTTCTAATTGATTGATTAGTTGTCCCATTTCTTTAATAACATCAGTACTTCTCAATTTCCCCACAGTACGTGCTTTTTCACTATCCTCTACATTCATAATTGATTCTTTTCTAGAATAGCTTCCAGCTTTCATTTTGATATACGTGTAGTAATCTTGAATGATTTTGTTATGAGCGCTACCTTTTTCTGTGGGATCATTGAAACTGCTTAGAAGCAAGTTTAAGGTAGAAATTTTCTGAGGGTAGCTTGAACCTACAATTTCAATCCCTCTGTGTATTATCATTAAACATTTGAGGATTGTTACCCATTTCCCGGTATTTAGCCTTTGGACCACTAGGTTTAGTGCTTGATCTGGACTATGCTTATCGGACTTACCTTGGAGGGACCAAAGCACTGTTTGCACGTGTTTTTCTTTGGGTGGGTCGAAATCTCCATCGTAAGTCGCCTTAAGGAGAGATTTCTCAAATGCAGACCCCGCTCGTATTGCATATAAGGACCTTTTTAAGTTGTCCACCATTTTATATTAAAATTTGAAGGAATTTTATATAATTTTGATATTCAAAAAGTATTCTGGTTGTGCTCAAGGTCATGATTTTTTATCACTAAAGTTTTAAGCCAAAATGATAATTTTATTTTTTGAGAGATTTGGTAATGATATTTGCCAGATTAGATGAGAAATGGTTGGTAGATTGAATTGCTATATGTAATTTTGAAGTTTTATATATTTATAAAATATTAAGTTGGATGAAATTGTGCACTTGAAAATAATGCACATCAAAAGGTAAAAATGCTGTATTTTATGATTACGCTAATTATTTTCTAATAGTAATAGGATTTATTTTATTGGTTTCCTATGGAAGAATTTGAATTGGATTTTTTTATTAGTTTCAGATAATATTTTATAGAAGAATAAATAAGAGTGTGTAAATGAAAGAAACGAATAAATAAAATATATTGTATAATTTGACTTGATATTACTATTAACCTATTAAACAAATATAATCATAAGTATTTCCTTTACTAAAAATGTTTGATAAATAATTTATTACTTGAGCTGCTTTAAAACATTTTGAAAAATTCAATCATTTATCTATTTAGTTTAAAAAGTAGTTCATTTAATCAATTAACCTTATATTTAGCTCTTATTCTATTGAAAATTTGTTAATTATATCACTAAAATTTTATCATAATTATATCCTTATATTAATCTCTATAAAATAACTTATCTCTACTATTTTCCCCAGTGCCACAAGTCATTTCCTTCAAATATTGAAACTGAAAATTTCTGTATCAAAAAAACCAGACGAGACATATAGTTAGAATAAAACTAGAATGACGAAATTAGTTGAGTTTACAAAACTTGACTTCTGCTCATAGTCTTTATGTTCCAATATATGCCCACTGATCTTCGCAATTGTCATTTGCTTCACAACTTGTCTTTAACCAATCATTATATTTTTTATCCCAGCTGTCCTTAATGGAGCATCTAATACTCTAGTTTATATAAGATATTATATACAACCCATTTCTAACCAAGGAATATTCCACAGTTTTAACCGATCAGCTTTTAATGTCTTTCTAACTCAATCCTCAATGGTTATTAACCTTTCCTTCATATTAAAATATCTAGATAGTATAGTCTATGTGCTCTCCTTAGCAACTTCTATGTTCATTTCTGCTGTATTTAGCTACTTTTTTGAATTCGAATTTACTTTAATTTCTGCTTAGTTGTTGTAATAGTCTCAACTTATATCCACTACAGAAGTAAAGTCTTTGAAAAATACTCAATACAAGACATAGATACTTTCTTTTAATAACTTATTAGTAATTAGATTAAAAAAATCAAATTTTTTACTTTAAAAACCGCGGATTATATTATTTAAACTTTTGGGTTATGTTACTGAACTCATTTTCTAATGCTGAAAGGAGTTTGTCTGAGTTGACTACAAGCTTATTATATGCTGATTCACTTTCACGTATTGTTTCATTGTATCGCTGAAGATTGGTTTCTTTGTCCTCTAGGATTTTTTTTTGACGGATATACTCACTTCTAAGACGGCTTACTTCTACTTCAAGTTGTGATGTCCGGGCTCGTTCATTAAGTACACGGGCATTCATAGTATCACGTTCCTTACGCATTACATCAAGGCGAAATTTTAATCGTGTTAAGCTGTCATCCATATTATTATGTTAAGGAGAATTAGAAGTTATATAAGGATAGGATTTTGATGTTGAAATTAAAAAATTGATTTTTATTTTAAATGTCATTCTTAATACTTTAATCTAAGTTAAATTATATAAGTTTATTTCCTTAATGGAATCTGAAGCNATGTTGAAATTAAAAAATATAATCATGCATGCTTTCTTTTAAATGTCATTCTTAATACTTTAATCTAAGTTAAATTATATAAGTTTATTTCCTTAATGGANTGATTTTTATTTTAAATGTCATTCTTAATACTTTAATCTAAGTTAAATTATATAAGTTTATTTCCTTAATGGAATCTGAAGCTAGAGGCAAAGTCTTAATAGTTGGAGGCTACTTAGTCCTTTACCCGCAGTATTTTGGTATTGTCACAACTTGTTCAGCTAAGATCCGTTGTCATTTACAAGAGCTACCAGAAATCCAACAAAAAATAACTATAAAATCTCAAAGATTTTCTTTATCATGTACCTATGACATACAACAACACACATTAGAGCCTAAATGCAACAGTTTTATAACTGAATCCTTAAAATGCGCCTTATATTTTTTGGATCTTAAAGGCAAGTCTTTTAATAAAAACATCATAATTTCTATAGAAGCTGATGAAGAGTTTTATGGGACTGGGAAAACAGGTTTAGGAAGTTCTGCAGCCCTTGTAACAAGTCTTATAAAAGTACTTTTTATGTATCATTCTGAAACTGACCTTCAATATCTTCATTTTGTTTGCCAAGTTGCGCATTTTAGAGCTCAAGAAAAAATTGGTAGTGGCTTTGACATATCTGCTGCAGTTTATGGATCACAATATTTTCAAAGGCATATATGTTCAATAATTCCAGCTCTTCTTGATGATTTAAATGCTGATTTGATAACAGTTCTTCAAGCAGTGACTAATTGGCCAGTCCCAAAACCTTTTATTTTACCAGATAATTATCATATTTTATTATGCTCATGTATAGAAGCAGGGTCAAATACGAGAATACTTGTAAGAAAACTCACAAATTGGATTGAAAATTCTAATAATTTCGCATATTTTGATAGGATTCAACAAATAATCGAAGCTTTTATTATAGCTTTAGAAAATGATTGCGTTGCTGAAATGAAAAAACTATCAAAGGAACTTAAGAATGAACTTGGTGAAATTAGTTTGTTAAGTGAAGTTGAAGTTTTGCCGATTAGTGTTAGGAAAATTATTGAAAATGTTGAAGAAAAACTTGATGATGTTGTTTTTAGTAGTGTGCCTGGAGCTGGAGGTTATGATGCTTATTATTTTTTGGTAAGAAAGCATACTTGGAATGAGGCTTATGAATATCTACATCAAAGTTTCCCTGAACTTCAGATTTTAAATGTAAGGTGAGTATAAGATATATAAGGATATAGATTAGGTAAGTTTGAGAATTTTTGATTTAAAAAGGATTTTTGGTAGGATAAGTAATGGAAACTTATGTGGACTTAAAATTAAACACGTGATATTTCATTATGAAAATATAAATTATAGTAAGTATGATAAAATGTACTAAAAAACTATTCTATGAAAAATATTAATGTTATTATAGTATAAACCAGGATAATATTTTGAAAATTATGCTTTTTTAACAGATTTGAAATTGTATGGCCTTTGGTTTAATAGGAGGAAAGCTTTCCCTTAATCTTATTTAATATACTCTTTTGAGTTGAATATTAAAAGAGGAGGAAATAAACTTAAAAGATTACTTACTATTTAAATATCTTAGTTATGAAATTCTATCTTTATTTACCAATAAAATCATATAATACCAAAAATTTTCAAATCTGAAGATTCCATATTAAAAGATTTTAATAAAATTACAGTTTACAGTTGTTTTCTAAATAACAAAAATAATAGTTTTTCTCTAAGTAACTATTAAAGCGCATAACAAATTCAATCTGAATTCTAATGAAATCAAAAAAAATCATATAATTTTTTACTAATCCATACAAAATGCTATGCTTTTATTATAATGTCAATATATAGCGGCTTTGCTACTCGGTCTCTTGAAACTTCATACAATAAATGCTTAGGCGAAATCCTTTATTTATGCCAGTCTCACTTGTTAGTATATTTGCAAAAAGGTAAGAAACACATAGACTCTTCTGACAAAAGTTCCTTTTTAAGAAATTTCATACGTCTTTTTAACAATTTGAAAACTTTAGAGCAGCAAAAGCATCTCAAGCCTATGTTTTCAGTGTATTGTACAGAGTTAGCAGATTTTTTAAAGCAATGCAATGAATATTCTTATGATTTACCTACAATACAGGATAGCACTATGCAGTCTACTTTTAGTAACGATTTAGATTTTCAAATACTCAATGATGGGTTAGCTTATGATGATACTAGAGTCCAAAGGTTCACCCCATCTAGGCTTGAGACTGTTTTAGAAAAGCCTAGATCGAAACATTTCAGTCGTGAAAAAACTCATAAAATGATACATTCTAAAAATAGCCCACCTGATATGCATATGCTAAAGTTCAAGCCTGTGTTCAAAAAAAATAAAAATAGCTTGAATCAAATAATCTATAATCAGAATCGAGCATTAAACCGAATTCATAATGAAATCAGTTTTTTATAATATAAGAAAGTTTCATTAACTTTTGATTTTTTGAGTTATATGCTTTATTCTTCAAAAATTTTGATGTTAATAATCATTTGTATTATATGATTTTACATGAAGGAAAGGCTTTTCCTATAGGGGATATTTCAAAAAACTTCTACATATATTTCACATAAAATTTATTTTCTTATTTAAACTAGCATCTTACCGATTTATAAATTTAACTTTAGAAGTCAAAAGTAAATATTTTTCATTCTAGCCTTTACAAATGTTATCTAAAAAGTTCCATACCCAAAACCTTTAAAAATCGCATTGAAAAGTTAATTATAAAACTCTAAATTAATAATTACGACATAGAAGACTTTCGAAACTCGATCTTTTAACCCATTTTCAAATTATCAAAAATCAAATAAGATTCGTCGAATAAAACTGAGGCATATTCTTAGCTTCTTTATTAAGAGATAATCTTGAGATTGCAACCTTGCTGATCTTTAAAATCAATAAACTTTATCTACATACCTCCTCCCATAATCCTTGAGTTAATTCTTTAAAATTATAAGCCCAATTCCCTTTAGTTTATTTGTATCTTCTCCTACCCTTTACATGTAATCTAAAAATCTTATTTATCTTCTGCCAACAAGTTTTTCTGTTTAAATATGATAAAAAGCTATATTTTAAAATAATATTGTGGATGAATGAATACGATTTTTCTTACTAGCTAAAGAAATATTATTTACACATCTAATAATATGAATCACTATAATAATGCTTAAAGCTTTTATTTCTCAAATAATCTAGCAACTTCATCTTTAAAAATTATCATCACTTCTTCTTATAACTCTATATATTACTTAAACAGATGCTCAAATAAGTATAATAAAAATCTATAAACAATATAAATCTTTGATCAACCACTTATCTAAATCCCTAAACAATTTCATTTTTTGTTAAAGCATCAAGGTTCTTCCATCCTCAGCATATTCTCCCGATCACCCAATTCCACCTTATAAACCCTTATAATTTCTAAATTCCTATTTGGTAAAGCATTTTCAACCATAGGAAATTGTTGATAAATGGAAGGTAGCCCAAAAGTTCTAGTCAAAAGCATCCAAAGGCGACTTCGTGAAGGACTTAATCAAGAAAAGAACAGATCCTATAACAGTCGTGTAAACAACCTCCTAGCTTTCAAAAGAGTAGTCGCTCACTTTGCACCAAAGATGAAAGAAGCAATCCTCTCTGACCTAGGCAGAAGTCATTTCCTCACTGATTTTACTGAAATTGGAGGCATAGACGATGTTATTGATTACCTTCTCAAAAATCTAAAGACTTTTATGGCTGATCAACCTCGTGATATATCAGCTATGATGGCTCCAAGCAAGGCTTATGTAAAGCCAGAGCCATATGGTGTGACCTTAATTTTAGGATCTTGGAACTTCCCTTATGCAACAACTTTACATCCATTAGTCTCAGCTATAGCAGCAGGAAATGTTGTATGTATTAAGCCTTCAGAAATGTGTCCAAAGTCTTCAGCTGTGATGAAAGAAATCATTGATGCCCTAGACCAAAGTGTTTTTGCATGTATTGAAGGAGGGCCTGAGGTTGCTATTTCCGTATTAGAAGAACGTTGGGATTTAATTGTATTCACTGGCTCACCTGAAAAAGGAAAACTTGTTGCAGCAGCTGCAGCCAAGCATTTGACTCCAACAGTTCTTGAACTTGGAGGAAAAAACCCTGTGGTTATTGATAAGGATGTTGATATAGACAATGCTGCAAAAAGGATTGTCCAAGGTCGTTATATCAATGCTGGACAACTTTGTATTGCCCCAGATATGGCTTTTGTCCATGCTTCAAGAATTGATGAGTTTTTAGATAAAGTTCGTGTTACAATAACTGAATTTTATGGACCTAACCCGAAGCTTAGCAAGGATTATTCAAGAATTGTCAATGAAATGCATACAAGAAGGATTGCTTCAATGCTGGAAAACCATGGTGGCACCGTAATTTGTGGAGGGGAAGTTGATGTGAAGGAAAAATACATCGCTCCAACTGTGATTTTGAATCCTAGAAAAGATGTCCCATTAGGCTGTCAAGAAGTTTTTGGCCCAGTTCTGGTTGTTTTCCCTTTCAATAATATTGAAGAATGCATAGAAATTATAAACTCTCGTGAAAAACCTTTGGCTTTATATTATTTCGGTAACAACAAACAGAATATGGAGCTGCTTAAAAACAAAACTAGCTCAGGAAACATCACTTGGAATGATTGTATTATGCATTATACTATATGTGACTTACCTTTTGGTGGTGTTGGGAATTCAGGGCTATCAAAAATGTTTGGAGAAGAAGGATTTAGAGCTATGTCTCATGCTAAGTCAGTATTAGAAAGAGGAACTAACAATAGATATCCAGCATCTGTTAGATTCCCCCCATATACTGAAGAAAAACAAAGAACATTTAATAGGCTTAAAGGGTGGATGAACTTCTCACTGAGATCTGCAAAGTGTAATATGAAGAAAGCTGCAGTTATCGCAGTTATTGGCTTTTTAGCTTATCAAGGATATTTAAATCCAGTTCTATCAAAGTTGGTCGAAATGAAAAATGTTCTGACGACTATTGCATCGGGAAAAGCAAATAACTAGTTAATCTTATTTTAGTATGCTGCTAAGTATCAATCATATACATAAAACATTTTAATACTTGTTCATAACAAAAAATTTGATAATTAAGCCCATTAACCCTTTATATCAGAAGGATAAATTAAAAAAGTTAGCTAGTTTTTACAGAAAAAGATAAAATTATATAAGCTACTGTTTTTAAAGAATTTTAACAGAGTTAGAAATGGAAGGCCCTAAAGTAAATTCAGCGTTCTTAAAAGCTTTTAAAAAAATAGCGTGTTCTGTAATAATTGAGCATAATGCATCTAACAGGAACACAAAGCCATTCCAAAATATTGAGTACGACAGTTTTAAAGTCAAGAAAATTCTTAATCTAAAATCCCCATTCATTTACCTTACTTCACAAGAAAAGCAAAGGCTTATAGAAAAATCTACATATATTGAATATAACCTAGCCCAACAAGATGTACTTATTAAAGATTCAGAGGATTCATATCCTTGTGCACTTGTTCTTGAGGGAGAACTGGTAGTTATCGATAGAAAAAGTCAAGTATCTGAAATCCTAACTAATGGAGATAGCTTTGGATTTGATGCATGTCTTTTTAGTATGGTTGACTATAGTGTGGTTACAGCATCTCAACATTCTGTTGTCATGAAAATCAACCGTGAGACCTTACAATCCATTCTAATTCCAGATAAGCAATTTACTGTAATGGTAGGGAGTAACCTCCTCAACAAACAAAGAATTTTCAGCCCAATCGAAACATTCAGAAACTACGTCGCTGACTGTGTTGAAAGCGGGGAAATCAACACAAAAAAGATCCTTAAAGCCTATAAAGCCATAGAATCATCCCTTCACCCAGGACGCAAAAGTGAAAATCTTGACACAACAGCTTGGAAATATGCAGTCCAAAGGTTACCTGAAAACCTTTGTAGTACCTTTGTGTACTTTATATCAACAGCTTTACCTGATATGTATGATAATCCCAATATTATCATTGATGTAAAAACTTCAGCAAGATTAAGACAAATATACTGTCTTTTAACTGGAAAGAATTTTATTATTATGAGAGAGCTTGTTAGTGATATAAATGATCTATTAGCTAATTTGTGTATTCATATTATAGAAAGCAAAAAACTTAGAGCTAAGCTAAGGAGTCCATCAACTTTAGCGAAGTTGCTTGAGACTAAAGATATATCAGGTTTACCACTAAATTCTGAAGAAAAGTCTGGACTGGTTAAAATTTGGGGAGATAAAGTGGTTGAACAGATTAAGAATATTATGGTCCATCATGAAGACTACAAGATTAGTATTTTTATTCCAAGTTGCCATCTAAAACTTAGTCCTATTGAAATGTGGACTGAAAGATTATGGAAAGGGTGTCTTGAAGCTTTAGAAATGGAGATTTCTGTAGTAGAAGCTATTGACTTAGGACTTATTGTTGACTTTATGCAAGGAAGTACAAGGTCGATATTAAATGCAGTAAGTCCATATATGTTTCAGAACGCTAGGAGGATAACAGAATGGTTTGAAAGGTCAGGAATCGCACTTCAAACAACTGATCTCCATGACTCTCGAGACAAGCTAATAGCTATGAGTTATTATTACTTCAAACAATTCCCAAAAGAAGCTGAAATTCGAGCACAAATGGACCGTGAGTCTGGTATAGTAACAATAGAAGAAACCTATAACACAGGTGTAAGAGTTATTATTATAAACATATCCAAACTTAGTAAGGTTACAAAAGCTTTCAATCCAAAATCTAAATATCATCTACTTGTGTATATTGGGTTTACATTCGGTAAACAGTCTTATGATTTAGTAAAAAACATCAACTTATTATTAGGAAAATCTCTTGTTTCATATACTGTAGTTGGTAAAGCTGGAGGCCTTGTAGGTTATAGAAATGATATCCTTGTTGCAACTTGTTTTTATGATGAAGTATCGAAAAATGTTATAAGAGCCAACCCAGCTGGGATATCTCAAAGTTTACTTCAAAAAGAAACTGATGCTATTGTCCGTATAGGCCCAATGCTAACAGTTTCAGGGACTATTTTACAAAATAAAAAAATGCTTTTATATTACAGACATATTGAAGGGTGTATTGGCCTTGAAATGGAAGGTGCTTATATCGCTTTATGTATAAAACATTCAATAGAAGCTGAAATTATTCGTGAAGATGTAACAACAAGATTTATATATTATGTATCTGATTTACCATTAAGTCCTGATTCAACTTTAGCAAGTGAAGATGATAATGTTAATTGGAATGAAGGGGTGAAAAGTATTAATGGGATTATTAGATATGTTTTAGGTCTGATAAATAGGAATGTTGTTGAAGATATTAACTCAGAAATACAAGTTAAACTGAAAGCCTTGTGTAAAAGTCAAGATAGGATGGTTGTTATTGGGACTAATATTGATGGAATGAGTATTATGAACCATAATAGCGCGTCAAAATTAGCAGAGGACTTGCTTGATGCTGGGTTTACAGTAATCTACTTAGTCCAAGAAGAAGGTATCAAGCCGTTTATGAGAAGGATTTCTCAAGCATATATAAACTCATCAGGCTTCTTTCCTGAAGCTGTAGCTTTAGACTTGAAAAAACAAACCCAATACAAAGATAACAACAAGCTTATGATAATAGACTACTCATCTCAAAGCGACTATATAAATAAACTCCACTGCATCTCTCAAAATGCAGCTGCTATTGAAAGTACAATCCCATTCATATTCACCGATATTATCTCCCAAACAGAAATCTTAACAAATCTCAACGGCTCTGAAGTTGTAAGTGTCAAAACCCACTATGAAACCCTCAAAATCGATTGCCCAAGGTCTTTACTTTTATTTTTCAGAACTGACCTCGACAACGGTATAATCAACCAACGTAAGCTTTTATCATCAAATCGTTTTGATTACGTCTTTACAAGATACAAAGAATCAAACATCGTCGACATTGTCTGGAGTGCAGGGAAGACGTCAATTATGGCATACCCAAGTTCTGATGTAATCAAATATCTCTTAGATATAATTAGCTAAAAATGATAAGAATTAATGCAAGACTTGAAGAAATCCATAACAAATCCTCAGCTAAAAGGGCTCGAGCTGAAACTTTTCTTCTTGTATTAAGAGAATGGTCTTTACAAGAAGAATTTTATGCTCAAGGTATGAATAGGATTTTTAAAAGATTAGTAGATAAGCCTGAGAATATTGAATTTATGAGTAATTTTCATAATCTGATTGGAAATATTGCTGAAAGAACTTATGCGTTTGTTAAGGTATTGAAGGATGAAATTTTTGCAAATTTCGACTCGTTAATAAATCATCAATGTAGTACTATGAAGAAAGTATTTTGTGATGGGACAAAAGCTGCGGATTTCGTTGAGGAAATTTATACAGATACTATTGAAAGTGCGAATAAGTATTATGAGTCAGTACAAGAGTGTGATAAAATATCAGAAAAATTAGATAAAGAAAAATCTTCAAGTAAAAAAGAAAAAGTTCTCAAAGTCCTACTTGAAAAGCAAAAATCTCTTAAGCAAAGTTTTGACTATTACCAAGAACGATTAAATAAATATACGAGAACATGTAAAAAGTACCAAGGGAACATGAAGAAAATCATTGATGCTTATAACTTCCATGAAAACAAACTTAAAGAATCTTTTATGAAAACTTTCGAAAAAATCAAAGAAGGGTTTGTTTATAGATATTCATCGCTGTTTGAAAATGAGTTAAATTTTTTTGAGTTGAATTTCAACGAAGAACCTTATTCAATAGAAGAATTCAACCTTCCAGAAATCACTTTGGATAGTTATACTGGGAAGCATCCTTTATATGCTAGTGATCCTCAGTGCTGGTATGGGATGTTTCAAAATGCTACACTTGAAGGACTTGATCAGGTGTATAAGAGTGTATATATTGATGATCTTAATAAGATTATAGCTAAAGCTTGGCTAGGTGAAGATTTATCTCCAGATGACTATATTATTTATAATTCTCGTATAAAAGAACTTGTAGGTAGACAAGCTTTGTGCTTTTGTTTGAATCTCCGTAGAAATGCAGGCATTTTTACAATAACAGAAAAAGCATACTTAAAACTTTCTGAACTTATTGTTTCAGTTCTTAATGAATGCGAAAGATCTTTAGATGTAGAAAACTCTAAGAATATAATCATACTTTCACAAACTTTCCATGTAAAAATAGACCATGGTAAAAAATTTCTCCTTGTCGGAATAAAAGATCACTCTTTATGGAAAAACATAAACTATTGGGAAAAAGTAATAAATTCAACTATTGACATGGAGCTAAAAAAGCAACTTATAGAAAACTATGAATCTAATAAAGAAGTTGAAGCGATGAACCATAAAAGCTTAATATTTTGCCAGTTGATATCTTTTGGAATAATTATGATTGAGGTAAATGTTGATATAAAAAATGTATGTGAAATGGTAAAAAAATATGCATCCAGATACAAATTTACAGATGGGGAAATGCTAAGTTTGATTGAAACTATATCTGAGAGCTTGAAAAAATCACAGGCATCAGAAAATACTAGCACTCCTTGCTAAGGCTAATAATCACATTTTTCTTGATGATTTATTTATGTTTAACACTGAAATTTTACATAAAAGTTCTTATATTTATATCATTCATATAAAAAATGCAAACATAAATTAATATCTAGTAATCATTAATGGAATTAAGCCTAAATTAAATTCGAATTTTGTAAGT
The DNA here is from genome assembly GCA_001970955.1 of Stentor coeruleus. NCBI lineage: Eukaryota > Ciliophora > Heterotrichea > Heterotrichida > Stentoridae > Stentor > Stentor coeruleus. The sequence continues at coordinate 54,815 of MPUH01000249.1, read as the reverse complement.
TGGTAAGTAAAAAACAAATAAACTCACAATTCATCAAATTTTTAATCATAAGGTAGAGTACATATAAAATTATTAACAAAATATATATTTTTTTTCAATTTGACCCTAAGAACAACTACTGAATGCAAATTCTTATGATTCAATTGTAATCTATATCTTTTATTATTTGTCCCTAAGTGAAGTTTTCTAGGATTTATTTGCGCTTTACAAAAAAAATTCGTTAGGGAAGTTCCTTCAAGGGTTAGGGCTAAGGTAATTTTGTATAGTCACAGGCAATATGCACTTAAAAATTGCTTAGAAGTCTGTAAATGATTAAATCTATTAAATAATTAGACTATCAGACTTAATTTGAAATAATCCTAGGTTAAAATCTCTTCGATATAAAAAATTTATATCTAAGATATGAAGCCTCTTAATAACCAGCTATTATATATCAGACAAGAAAACTTAGAAAAACTATGCTTATTTTATCAGCCTAAACTTTTTTATCATTAAATTCATAAACATTAAACTATGGATAACAATATTGAAGAACCGATAAAGCCTCCAGAAGAACTTGAATGCTCTATCCCACTTAGATCTTCCATAGTAGAAACATCAATTCTTGATGAACTTTGCAAAATCGAATCTGAAATCACATCACTGGAAGAAGAAGACTATGAAAATGTTGGTAACCCAATTAGCTTCTTTAAACCAAAATTCTTAAATATCTCAAACGCTTGTGAGAACATCAAAGAGTTTCTTAAAGAAAATCAAGAAGAAAGGCATGAAATCATAGCAAAATATGAAGGGAAAATCGCTTTTCTTGAAGAAGAACTCTGCGAAAATGAGAAGACAACTATTGCTGTTAAAGAAAAAAACAGGATACTCACATTACAGTTAGACCAAATACGTGATGAATACAACCAACTGAATGAAGACTTCAATTCTACCTTGCAATTACTAAAAGAACAAATCGCTACAAGAGAAAAAGGTATGGAGGATGAAGAAGACAAGCTTTACAAAATGAATGAAATCATCAAAGAACTAACTGAAGAAATCAAAAACAAAGACAACGAAATAGAAATTTTCAAAAGCAAAATAGAAAAAAGCGATTCATTAATCGAAATTATCAACAAAGACCCAAGAAACGACCCAAACTCTGCTAAAAACATAGAAAATATGGGAAAAAAGTACAAAAGCCTCGAAAAGCTCTACATGCAACAAATCCAATCCAATGCTGTCCTCCAAGACAAAATCCAAGAAATTGAAACGAATTACATACGCAACCTAGAAACCAAAATCATTGAGCAAGAAGGGAAAATAAAAAACTATGAAAACCTTCTCAAAAAAGCTGAACAAATAAAGCTATCGAACATCCAAGAATCCCCTAAAAATATTTTCCGTGATAATATCCCTGATTCTCCTGACGAATACAGAAAAGAAATTTCTAATCTTCTATTTGAAAAATCCCAAAACGAAGCTATAATTATAGAACTAGAACACGAATTGAAAAAAGTGTTTCAGAAAAATCAGGAATATGAGTTTAAAATCCTTACCTTGAATAATAGGATTACTGATCTTAAAGATGAACTTACTAATAAATTCCAAAAAAATGAAAATAATTATGGGATTTTAGAAGCTTCTGAGCAGCTGGGTGCAAATGATTATGATTTGACTAAAAGTTTGGATTTAAATGATAGTGATTTAGTTACTCCTGTTACTGGTGGGCATGGGAAAAATAGAGAACAATATAAAAATTTGGCTCAAGTTGTTAAAGAAATGCAAGTATTTGTCACTGATGGATGCCATGATTTTGAAGTTATGAGGAAATGTGTGGAAATGGTTAATGGGATTAAAGAATGCTTAGAAAAACATGGGGTGGCTATTGAAGAGAAATCTGATATGCTAGGGGAGATTGAGAAGTTAATTGAGAAAAGAGCTGCAGAAAAAAAGAATGATGAATGTACTAAAATAATTGAAGCGAATTCAGAAATCAATAAAGGTTCTCATGAAGAATTAGATTACCATATTAACTACAGCGAACCAAGTCCAAGAGGTAGTTATAGAAATATGTCGCATACTGTAATATTATCAGAACTTAAGCTTAAAGATTCAAAAATACAGTCTAAAAAGAAGCAGATTATTTTGCATAAGGAACAAATAAACTGCTTGAAAAAACAAATCAGAGAAGTTGAGTCACAGATTGCGATTTATCAAAGTTTAGATTTAAATCTTCTTAAGACACTAATCAAGCATATTTTTGAAGTTCTACCGAAATTAGATGAAAAAATAGAGAAAGAAGTTGAGTTGTGTATGAGCGTTTTAGGGTTTAGTGGTGAGGATTATGCTTTGCTTAAAAACTTGAGGTTGAGAAAAAGCAGGTTTAAGATATTTGGATAGAGTAAATAGGTAATAGTAAGATTTATGAGAATAGTTTTTGAATGGGTTAATATATTTTTTTTTTGCATTTGGATGCGGTATTAGATTATGCTTTTTTGTTGTTTTTGATCGGATCTATGATTAGAATTAAGTAAAAGCGACTTTTTTATAAAAAATTATGAGTGATAAGAAAGGTTTTAATGGTTTATACGATGAGAAAATTATTTCTTATAAAATCAATACTGTATAAGCATATTAATAATGTGTAGAGAATTGAAATTTAAACTAAATAATGATTAGAATTATAAAGTTATTTATGCTTGGAAAAAATAATACAGAAAATTTTATTCGAAAAAAGCACTTTATATATAAACAAAAATATGGATATATAGTAATATTATCTTTTGAATTCTAATAAAATTATTGAAATTTTCATAAATAATACTTTAAAAGTAAGTTCATGCAATACATCAATTTGCATAAAAACTTACAATAAGATTCTTATTTTATTTAGTATTTTTATCTATTAAATATTAAAACAAACTCATATATTCCCAACAACAAAAAAAAAACAGAGCATAATCTAAACCAATATATTTTTTTTCAGGTTTTACAATATATTCTATATCAGATATAATATTTAGCTATATAATCAAATCTTGATCAATAAAAAAATCTTATTTCTAATTATGTTTACAAATTGTAATTTTAATGGAAGCATATGATGATTGGACAAATCAAGACTATATTATATTTGTCTTTACTGTGCTTTTCTGTATGGGTATAGCTTTTGTAGTATCGTGCATATATCAGAAATATGAGCTATTAAGACTGAAAAAGCTTGAAATTCCTTTAAACTCATAGCACTTAAAAAAACATGAAAAACCCTAAATAAGTTTAAAGATTATTTCGAATAATCTTGATTTTACATGAACACTTGACTTATCTTCTAATTATATAATAATGGTTAGAGTTCACCCCTCTGAAGCCGCTGTTAGAAATAACACTCGAACATTGTGGAAGACCGTTGCTGATGACCTTAGAAAACAAGCACCGAAAACACGGGAATGTGAGGAATATGAGCATATTAAATGGGTTATTTTCCCAGATGACACATTCAATGAGTATTGGGGAAGTTTTATGTCAATGCTTTTACTATACACATGCCTTGTTTCTCCTTATAGGGTATGTGTAGTAGAAATTGATGAAGCTGGATGGATGTACTCTGATGTAGTTATTGACTTTTGCTTTTTTATCGATGTTGTTGTAAATTCCTTTCTTGCTTATTATGATAAAGAATCCAATCTTATAGTAAGCAAAAGGAAAATTTTATTCCATTATCTGAAATCATGGATGTTTGTTGATATCCTAAGCTGCTTTCCTTTACAATTCATAATGGACCAAAAAAATTATTCAACTCTTTTAAGAATAAGCAGGGTTTCAAAACTTTATAAACTAGCGAAAATGATACGTTTTCTCCGTATGCTCAGATTAGCAAGAAATAAAAATCGTATAATGAAATATATGAATACTATATTTAGAGTTCATATGGCTATAGAAAGATTAGTTTGGTTTCTTATAACTTTCTTATTACTTGTGCATATTTTGGCATGCTTATGGGTTTTTATTGGGCGTTTTGATATGGCAAATAGCGACCAGAATTGGATTTTTATGAACAAAATGGTAGATTATGACGAGTTTAGGATTTACTTGACTGCTGTGTATTGGGCGACAACTACTTTGACTACAGTTGGATATGGGGATATTAGAGCTTATAATAGCAATGAACGGATTTTCGCTTGTATGAGTATGATTATCGGCATTTTTTTGTATTCTTATATCATCGGTTCTTTGACTAACTTGCTATCAAATCTCGATATCCGTGAGGCTAAATTAACCAGAAAGCTTGATATAGTAAATCGTTTGCATCGAGAATACCCAAGCATTGACAAAAACTTCTACAAAAAAATTGCTACTGCTCTCGAATACAAACATAAAAACACTAAGTCCAACATTGATACACTACTTTCAGACCTTCCTCTAACCCTTCGTACTAAACTCCTCATTGTGATCTATCAGCGAGAACTCCAAAGTAACACCTTTTTCGAAAACAAAAAAACTGATTTCGTAGCTTTTTTAGCCCCAATGCTCAAACCTATGAGAATTGAAGAAGGTGACTATGTCTTCAAAAAAAAAGAACTCGCTTTTGAAATGTATTTCATAATATCAGGAGAAATCCATATGACTATAGACATAGAAAACTCTGATAACAAAAGTCAAGTTGAAGTACTTTTTAATGCTCTAGTAGCAGGTTATTATTTTGGGGAAACAGATTTACTATTCTCTGAAAGTCGTGAAAGGTCCTACAATTCAAAAGCGGCTAAAAAAGCTGAGCTCCTCTCTTTACCTAAAGAAGGTTTTGAAAGCATGCTAAAAATGTTTGAAGAAGAAGGGACACAAATTATGACAATGGCTTATAATAGAAACCTAAGACTTCGTGAAAAACAACAAGAAGCTATTGAGATTTATAATAAAAGCCAAGCTGTAAGAAGACTTGTTAGTATCCCAATATCTGAAGATTTTGATATGAACACTGGACCAATAGCTTCAATAAATGTTATCCCAGCAGATACAAGTGAAGTTCAAGAAGAAGCAACACAAACAAGAAATATGTACAATGCAATTATAGAAGATAAAATGGGGAAAGTTGAATCAGATATTGTTTGGACCAAACGTAAATTAAAAAACCTTAAATACGTTGTTAGTGAAGCTAGGGAGAACCTCACAAGAGTTTATGAAGCTTTAATGTAAAATAATAAGTCTAAGTACTTAGGGCTTCTAGTAATGGAGGCTCAAGTATTTCTTTTAATCTTTTTATCACTTCTAATATTTTACCTACTTCATTACCTCCTTGTACACATAAGTACATGTTTGCCACACTTTCTATTGACACACAACTATTTTCACATTGTATTATCATTGATTTGAGAAGTTCTCCAGAGTCAGCATTACCCATACAAGAATCATAATCACTCCATATGTTACTTAGAATAGCTCCTAAGGTTTTAACTGCTTCATGATTGTTGGATGCTAGGACTAAAGCTCCTGCTTTGTTTACAAGGAAGATATTTTCGATCCCAGGGCACATTGAGTTTTGCAAGGTTTTAGCTATGGCTTTGGAGTTAAGCATTTTATTATAAGAGAAGGAAATAAAAGAAGATACTATTGTTAGGTATTTAGAATATATTATTGATGGAATAAGAGAGAGGATTTGGATGAATGATGATGAAGGAAGAGAAATAATAAAATTTATGTTTTTAGAAAGGTGGAAGTTTGTGGAGATAAGAGTTTTTTACATGGTTTTTGATAGATTTTAAGGTGTTGTGAGGAGTTAATAAGTTGTGGTTATGAGAATATGGGTTTTGAGCAAGTGGAGGTTAGGCCTAAATTATGCAGGAGTTTACTGGGTTGTAAAATTTGACTGAAATATATATTACTAAGCATAATGAAGATTGCAACAAAGCCTAATGGCTATACTAAAAGATATAAGAGAAGTTCAGGACCTTTAGGGACTCTCAAACCATTACAACCGAGAATACTTGATCCTATTTCATCGCCTACAAGAACAAAACTGCCTCTACTAAGCCAAGACAGTAAAATGTCTCAATCAATATCCCCAGCCAAGGGTATTTTTAAAAAGAACACCATAATAAATGTTATAGACGAAAAATCCAATGATTATGAAATGGCAATAAAAGCTCATCTTGGAATCAAAAGCTTATCTCGAGATTCAAGTTTCAGAGAGATTTCGCAAAAACCCAAAGCAAGCCTACTACAAAAACCCCATAAAAACATAAAATCTGTTGACTATGGACTTGAGCATGACCTTGCAGCAATTGAAGCTCAAGAATCAAAACTATCGAATTCAATCAAAAACTTAGAAAAAAGTAAAAAAAAATCTCTAAAACCAAAAGTCCCTAATAACCTTAAAACTATAGATAAGGAAGATAAAGAAATAAAACTTATTCAAGACTCATTGAACAAAATAAACTCACTCTTGAATAAACTTTTAAATAAATCTCCTAACAAGCATAAATAATAAAAAGTTAGGATTTGATTTATGGCATTTATAAATAATTTTTAGCATAGCTATAAAATTGTATTAGATCATATATTAAATAAACAGAAACAAATATTCAAGGCATACAAACCTGGTAAAAACTGAAATTCTAATAAGCTTTCAAGTAGCCCAAAGCAAATTTTCTTATAAAAGTCTTCAAAAAAATCTTAATATTTTTTTATCCAAAAACTGAAAATGCAATTTTTAATTTCAATACACAAACTCTATCTAAAAACTCTTTATATCCCATAATTTCGCTTTCGATTACTACCATAAAAAATTCTCCTATAATAAATATGGGTTGCTGTGAAGGCAAAAATACAAATCAAGGATTAGACAAGGATAAAATCAAACAGTGTATTCAAACTGAAAATTTGTCTTTATTAAAGTCATTTTATAAATATGCTGTTCATAAAGATAAAGATTTTGATATCAATAAAATTAGATACCAAATCGATGATAATTTAATTGTGTCACCTTTGGGGTTAGCTTTATTACTGGGTCATGCGAATATATTTACTGCTATATTACGTGATATGAAAGGAGATTTGTTGTTGATGGAATCACTTTTTTCCCAAGCAGGTACAACTGGACTTTCTGTTATTTGCTTAAATAACTACCTTGCCCTTCTACAAGTTTATCTTCCTCTTTATTTAACTAACATCAAACCAAGTAGTAATTTACAATCCAGACCGAATAATACGCAAACTCTTAATCTTGACTCACATAATCCTTTTGAAAAATCCCAAACCTGCTTATATACCCCAATTCAACTAGCAGTAGATAACGGTTATATAGGTATCGTTAACTTTCTTAAAAACTATTCTTATACCATAAGCCTTTTACCACCTGAAATTGATTTAAACTATATAGATGAAGCAAGTGGGAATAATTGTGCATTGATATCATGTAATCAAAACAATTATAATATGCTAAAATTTCTTCATTCTCAATGTCAAGCTGATTTTACTATAATTAACAATTATTCAGAAAATGCTATAAACATTTTAGCTATTGGAAGTTTTTATAATTCGACTGAAACTTTTAAATGTTTAGAGTATATTGTAGAAAAAATAGGGATTGATATTTTGTATAATTATCAGGAAACACTAATGATGCTTGAAGAGGAAAAATCTGTTAGTTATATTGAGAAGAAATTAAAAGATAAAGGGATTCATGTGACGAAGAAAGATTTAGATGAGGAAGGTTTGGTAAAACCTCAGAAGAGAACTGTCTGTAATGATTATGATACAGGCAATAAATTTACTTTTACAAGGCTTTTCCCTGAGCTACTTAAAAGTACAAAGGAAAGTGTAATAACTTCTGATAATATTGCAGAGTAAAATTATTATTATGATGTTAAGTTTAGATAATAAAACTAGTTTTAATTAAGTGCTAAAGATTAAATATGTTATATATATAAAGATAGTATTTTCATGCATGAAATTATATTATATTTAACTGATTTGATATTAATAAATTATATTACTTTCAGTTTTAAAGTAAAGAATAAGATAGATTATAATTAGCCGCACACAAGAAAATTTAAAAAACATCATAAATTCAGTAGATAATCTAATAAAAGACTATATTAAAGAAATCTACAATAGAAACTAGCATTAACTTTATAAATTGGCTGACTCTTGGTTAACGATAAATTTAACTAATAATTTGCCGCACGCTTAATGTCTGCTTTGGCTGAACGAAAATTCGATTTTGCACGAAAGGTATAGCAAACGAATAACAAAGTCAAAAATGTTGGGAAAATATAAAATTAAAGCGAATTACTTTAAAGTTTGCATTTTCATCACAGATTCCAAATTTACTTTATAATATATTTCTTAGATTTTCCCCCAACAATAATAATTTTTTCATCACTATTCAATAGTCACCCTTAACGATATTAAATTATTTATTTACTATAAGTAAAGATTTATCAGGCCTAATGTTTTTTAACAGATTAAAATTTCCATTTAATTATCTTACCATATAATCCAAAATTATCATTCTTATCCAATATTAAAAAACTTGCATTTACTCAATCAATTTTTACTTTTACTTCATATAATATATTAAAAAATTAAAGTCATTTGTAAAACAAACATGACTGACGAAAAGCGCTTAATAAAAACCCTAACCAAAGAAAGCGAAAGAGTTTCAAGTAAGGAACATTATTTTCTACCCCCAGCCAACCGTTATGGACACGATTCAGAGTTTTCAGCCTGGCACGAGCATAAAAACATACACTTATCATCAATTCTCCCTAAAGTTTCCATAGAACTATCTCAAGGACTAAGAAAAAGTCAAAACCTATCAAAAATCTCAATTGACGAACTTTGTCCAAATAGCCTTTCAAAATCAACCTTATATTTAGAACATACAAAAATACGGTCAATTGGATTCAACCATAATATTCCATATAAAGTTGCTAATATTTCATTAAACAGTAAAGCTCTAGTTGAACACGTAAATAAATCTTTTGAACATCAACCCCGCTTACCAAAACTTAGACATCGACCTTTAGTTTCTATATATTTTTCCCCTCAAAAAAAAAAGAAATCACCTAAATGTAAGTCGAATTTTGCTGAAGTTGAACAGTTGTTGAAGCTTTTAAAACCTAAAGTTAAAATACCTGTAAAGAAAAAAATCACAACAACGCTAAGGTCGAAATCTGACCTTACGAAAACTTTGTCTAGGAGGAAACTTAGTAAAAGCCCAAGAAATTTTGCTGGTTCTGGTAATTGTCAGGGAGAGTAGATTGCCTTTAAGTACTGATTAGTAAGATATGTAAATTTATAGTTTTTTTTTAAAGTACAGGCCTAGAGTGATGATGTGGTTTTTAAGTAACTGTGTCAAAAATGCCAATATTTTTTTATACTCTGAAGAAAATTCACATATTTATAACCAGGAAATCAAGTTCAAATTGATTAACTTAATTTTCTCAGCTGATTGCTGACTGCATAAAACAAACTATAACATGAAAATATTTTCTATACCACAAAAATAATATTTTTACTCTAACATTAAATGCATTACTATTCATAATAAGCATTCCGATAAATTCTACTATTAATTCAACCTATATCATTACTAAAGTATAGTAAATTTTCAAAAACATTAAAAATTATAAACTTCAATCATTCAACTCCCTTAAATATTTTTTTTTTCCTAATTCAAATCTTCACAATATTTTCCTAATAAATCTTAAAGTCTCATCCCTTATTCATTAACATTTTACATATTTCTTGATTAATCATCTAACATCTTCCTGAAAATCATCCTTTTTTCATATCCTGACAAATCCTAACCTCAATCATCCCTACCTAATAAATCTCCTTTCCACAAACCTTCACATAAAAACTTCAAATTTAAAATTTTAACTCATTCCATCATTTTAATTGGCTCAGGCTCTTAGATATAAAATGTCCAGTCTCTTATAAACTACTTATTCTTCAATCAAATCAAAAAAATCTCCTCTAATCATATTATAACATATATCTCAGCTCAACCATAACACATCTTACACCATTACTTAAAAATTCCAACATAACCTTCAAGCTATTCAATCCTCCAACATAAAAATTTCTCATTTCCTTATCAAAATCATTTCCTCTAATATTTTTCAATTCCCATGGCAAACACACAGATTAATGATATGGCTAGATTTTATATGAATTACTTTTTCCCTTTAAGTTTTTTCTTTTTCTCAAGGGAACTATCATCGCTAAAACTTTCATCATCACTTGCTAATTCATCTTCTTCTTCGCTATTAGCTTCAAAATCATCATCTTCGTCAAAGTCTTCTTCATCATCATCGTCAAAATCTTCTTCATCTGAGTCGTCTACAATGTTGTCTTCTTCAGATTCAGACTCGATAGGCTTTTTTGTTGCATTTTTTTCAGGAAGTTTGGCCTTTTTGGTTGCTTTGCTGTCATCTTCAGTGCTTTCCCGCTTTTTTGGAAGTGATTGAGAGTCAGACATAATTATTATATATTTAGGATATGTAAAAGTACTTGTTTAATATTACTTTTATATAGGGTCACTATATAATTATGTTTACTTTAGTTAAAAGTAGAGGATTTATTATGATTAGTATTTTTTTATTAGATTTTGATGTCAAAGTATAGTTTTAGGTTTAGTTATTTATTTATGAGAGGTAAGATTAGTAGCTTTGAGTATTTTATGGTAAAAGATTTTGGATATAAAAACTTTTAAAGGATATGATGTAATAAATAACATTGAGAATAATTAAGCGAGTGGATGATAAAAATAAATTTTAGGGTAAATATTATAGGATAAGAAGTATTATGGTTTTAGGAGTAAGATAATAGCTTTTTAAGTATGCTTATATATAAATTATGATACTATATAAACCATGAAATATTGATTTTGAAGCATAAGAGACTAATTACCAAAAGGAAATTTTTATTATAATCTTCTATGCAGTTCTGCTTGATTTGTCAAAAGATCAATATTTAACTAATCTTGCATATATTTAATGTAACTTTCAATTTTCTGTATCTCAACATCATCAACTAATCAAAAAATACTCTTAATCTCAATTAGCTAAAAAAAATATACAAAAAAATCCCTTTAGTCCTCCTTTCACCATAATTTCTTATCAAAATATCTTATACCAGCCTATTCAAAACCTTTCCACTCTTCAAAGTCGCTATATTTTATTTACATTTGCCATCATATTCTTCAAAAAACATCAAATTTCCCATCATTTTCCTAATTTCAAAAAAACCCATAACTCTAATTTTTGCAAATGCCTTAAACCAACCATGATTTTTAAAAGTTAATATCAATCTTTAATAAAATCAAAACAATCATGGTCCTACAAGCATTTATAAGAAACTGCACAATCATCGAAAAGCATGCTGAGTACTCAATAGAAATCAAAGATAACTCAACAGGAGAAGCCTGGGAGTTTTGCCGAAGATACTCAGTCCTTCGTAAATGGCATGATTTTTCATCACTTGCCCTTAAATCCTTGCCTATTTTCCCAAAAAAAAAGCTTTTTGGGAACCTCAACCCTCTTTTCTTAGAAAAAAGAAGGAAAGAGCTCGAAGTTTACATAAACAGTATCATTTTCTTATATGAGCACCCTGTTATAAAAAGCTTTATAAAGCCTAATGATAGGAAAAATCTTTCCCCATCTTATATCGAAAATGAATCAAAAAAATCAGGTCATCATGATAAGTCTAAAAACACTTTACAAAAAATAGCAACTAAAACTATGGAAAATATGATTGATTTGTCAGATTTAGCATCAACAAGCTCAGAAAAAAACCCAATATCCAAAACTGTATATGAAAAAATGATATTTCCTTTATCTGATAAAAATATACCGACTGGGTCAAATGAGAATATAGAAAGCTTGTATAAAAGTGTACATGAAAATGGGCATTGGGTTAGGAAAAAATTCAGACATGCTAAAAAAGTATACCAAAGCCATATAAGCGAAAAAATTATAGAAAATAATTTATTTAATTAGATATATTTGCTTATAACTTTAGAGTATTTGAAAATTATGATAGATTTGATAGGTTACATGGAAAATTGTATTGATTATGAAGTTGGTTGCTAATTTCAGTATTAACCTTTTCCTTTTAATATATAATTTCTATTAATATCATACTATCTTCTGCAGTTTAAATCATATTTTATATTGTCTTGTAATAGTCTCGAAAATCTCTTTATAAACTTGTAGCTTCTAAATTTTACCTCTTATATTCAACCACAATCGAACTTGATAATTACAAAAGACTGACAGGCAATCTTTACAAAAACACAAAAGTTTGGAAAACTTAACTTAATAATTATGATTACAACAAAGAATATTGTGAATAATAAACGAAGATTATTATTGTGATAAAATCAAAAACACCCAAATCAAAACCGATTTTAATATAAGCGAATTAGAATATAAGTATAATAAAATAATATTTTTTCACTACAAACAAGGAAACCTAGTTAAATTTAATTAAAAAAATATGAATGATTAATTCTGAAGAAGTATAATCTCAACAGCCAAACATATGTGAGATAGGTATAATCACGATTTTTTTACAAATCCATGCTGCATTTTCAAATGATGATCAAGACTAGTTTTATATATTAAGGGCTAAGTACAACTAAATCCTAGAAAGTATTTATCACATAAAGTTTTATAGAAAAATAAACCAAGCTTTATTCTCAAAGATATGAATCAAGGCAATTTTGTTTTAGTATTGACGGCTTCATGCCTAAAACTTGTGACTTAACTAATGAAGCTCATTGTTTAGAAATATTAAGGATTTTAAGACCTATGAATAAGATAAAATACATTCAAAGAATTGGTAGAAATAGTCACAATGCTTAAGGGACGAAATTACTAGATAGAAAAAAACCTTTATAAAATCTTTTCATAATATCAAACATAAACTTCTTCTCAACCAAAACATCATTCCAACATCACTACAATTTTGTTTTTAAACCCCAAACATTCACATTCCTTCTAAAAAAAATGTTACCTCATACATAAAAATGGGATGTTTTCAAAGCTATACCAAATGGCAACAAGAACAAATAACCATAAGCACAATAAGCCAAAATCTAGGGTACAATAATTACAACTACAAAATCCCTTTAAAAGTATTTCATAGATATTTCCCATTCATCTCTCTAACCAAAGCTGAGCTCATAGAATGTTTAAACAAACTTCAAATTTCGTTTCACAATCCATTCTATTCAATGTTTATTATAAGCCATTACGAACTAAAATATATCAAAACCCTAGATTTCTATAACAAATATCCACAAGTATTAGAAAAAAAAAGTTACTCAGTTAAAAAACTCAGCACTTTAGCTATAATATTAGGAAAAGGGAAACTTAGCTCAAAAGCAAAATCTTTATTTGATATATACAATTTTAACGATAACTTGATTTTGAATGAAAAGGATTTAGGTTTAATGATTGAGAATATATGTGATGTTTCAATATTATGCTTACCTAATTATGCTGAAATGCATAAAGCTGAGATTGGGGAGACGACAAAGATAGTAAAAGATCATTACTGTGCATTAAAAATAAAATACTGTGAGTATTTCAAAGAGTTGATTTTTATAATCAAAGGACAAGGAGAATTTACAAAGGAGAGATTTGTAAAAGAATTAGAAGATCCTGATGTAGGGATTTTACTAGATGATCAAAGACTTAGGGCATTTATAGCAGACCAATACAATAATAAATCTGCAATACAAAATAACACTAGAGATAGGTAGGATTACTATTGTTAACATAAAAAAAATTATTAAATTATTCTCTATATCATAAAACCACAAAAATATTTAAAAAAAATCCTCGTTTTTTTCTTTTATATTTCAAATGATATCTAAATATTCTTATTATTAACCGTATACTTTCTTGGTCATGACCTTGTAAAAGTCTTCAAATGTAAGCTCAGGCTTTCCAAGACTTGAAATCCTTTCAAGTGCATGAGCAAGTTCTTCTTCAGTCATACTTTCACCAAGTTCTCTAGCAACTCTTGTAAGAGCTTTTAAGGTGATATTCCCAGTACCTTCAGCATCAAATAAGTCTAAAATTCTTTGAACACCTTCTTTGCTTTCTCTGTTACCAAGTCTGTCGTTAATATGTCCTAAGAAAGAGTCGAAGTCAATTTCAGCACCAAGTTCTTCAATTCCAGCCAAAAGTCTGAAAATTGTTGGTGATTGATCTCTGCCTAGAGAGTTAAGTGCTGCTTGAACTTCTTTAGGATCAATTGTCCCTGAGCTATCTAAGTCAAAAAGATCGAAAGCTTCTTTGCAATCTTTAATTTCATCTTCAGTAAGCTTAATCTCAACTTCAGGCTTCTTGGCTTGACTCTTTGGGGCTTCCTTTCCTTTGACAACCTTTTTCGACATTTATAATCCATTGATTAGAGAGTTTAAATTTTAAATATGGAAACTTGAAATGATTGCTTTTGCTTTGGGTGCTCAGGATATAATGCAAAATTCATGGAGTTTATTGGATATGATTGGGATTTTTTTAAAGATAATGATTAGGTTTTTGTGTAGGTATTGAGAAATTGTGAGGATTGGATATAGGCTTTGAAAAATTTTTGGATTAAGGTTGGGATTTTTTGTTAGATGATGAGGAAGGGTTTTTATATTTAACAAGGATAGGTTTTATTTTTTGGATTAATTTAAAGATTGAGATGATTAGGCTATAAAAGAAGAGGGTGGTATTGAAGATTAGGTTTAGGATTTAGGGTAGAAGGATGAGGGTTGATTATTTGAAGATGATTTATGAGGTGTTTAAGATAAAATATGATTGAGAATGGAGATTATATATGTTTTAATTAGTTAATTGATATTAGAACAGGATTTTAATTGGAAAGTTTAGAAAGGTAATGCATTGGGTGAGTTTGATAGGGTTAAAATTATGGATAAATTTGATAAGATCTTTAAATCATAGCAAAGCAAAGTTAAGATAAGATAGTTATAAATTATGATGTTATATTTAAAATTTTGAATTTAATTTAGGTTGTTAGAATAGTTTTTATATCATTTTAGTCTTACTTAATTCATACTGTTAATGCTAGCTTTCATTAAATAAGTAATATTATGTATTTCAATCCCTTTTCACATTTCTTACTTAGAGTATCCATGCAATACAGCCTAGAATGCCCTCATAATATAAATTATTTATTCGATTGCATTTTATTAAATTTTCAGACTAAACTAAGAGCAAATATTAATATTATTGGAATTTCAGATGTTTTCACATTTCTTGAAATAAAACAATACATTTCTCATAATCACAAATAAAAATCTTCTCATTCATCCTCCTAAAATAATTTTTTTATAATACTAGTATATTAATCCAACCATACCACTCATCATATTTTTCTATAATTTTCCACTGAAAGTAAAATCTATGAGCCTAAATTTAAATTAATCATCATAAAAACCTTTAAAAATTCCCAAAACAATCTAAAATCAATACATCTCTAATAGTTATCAAATTAAACTCACAATTCTACATCCATAATACATTTCCATATCTAATCTCCCAATAAAAACCTCTCACAAAATTTGATCATCCTTTTATTTACCTATATAATAATCATATATCATAATGGGTGATTTAGATCTAGATTTTATACTATCAAAAGACCCTGAGCCACGGTCATCACAAACCCCAGAAATCCAAGATTTCCATTCAACAACCCCAAAAAAGTACGTCACAGAAAAGAAAAACAAAACCCCAATTAAGTTCAGCAAGACAGGTGAAGATATTTATAATCGTGGAAAAGAATTCCTCACATCTCTCGAGCAAAAAAGACAGGAAAAAGCTAGTAAAGAACACTCGTTCAAGCCAAAAATCAATGAAAAGTCTCAGAAATTACTTCAAAATGCTATGAAAGAAGGGAGGAATCCTAGAGACAAAAAACCGAAAGAAGATCAAAAAGTTGAAGAAGAGGTTGTTGAAGAGGAAAAAAAAATTAAACCGAAAGGAGATTATAAAGGGTTTATTGAAAGGAATTATAAGAATACTTTGATGAATAAGAAAGGACAGGAAAAAGAAGAGGAATTGGACTCAGAATGTACTTTTAAACCAAGGATTAGTGATAAAAGCAAGGAAATGGCTGGATGTCTACATAGTGATTTGTATAAACAAGCTGAGGATTTGAAGAAAAAAAAGCAGGATAAGATTGATGAAGCTAAGAAAAAAAAGGAAAAAGAAGAACTTAACGGCTGCACATTCCACCCACAGATATCGAAAAGCTATGCAACTTTTTCTCCAACTGCCAAAGTTAAGAAGTCTACAGAAATTCAGGGCGGGTATGCAAAAAGCAAACAGCACAGACTATTTATTAATGCATAATTTAGAACTATACTTAGAATATTAAATTAAAACCTCTTTGATCTTTGATATAAAATCAATATATTTCAGTTCAAAAAAACCCAACAATAATAAAATATATAATTTTCAAGTGTTTATATGGTCTCTGATTTTTAGATCTTAGAGATTATATATAAAGATTTTATTCTCAAGGACTACAGATGTTCTATTCTTACAGATTTTCACAGTTTAACCTCAGAATAAAAACACAGCTCATCGGTAGATCTCATTTGATGGTCGTCAAGATTATGTTCTTGTTAAATGGGTATCAAGAGGATTTACCCCTGCAAACTAAATTAATAATATTAGATCAATACAAAAGTTCAACTATGCCAAAACTTTCTAGAAATACTTTTTGGAAACAGTATTTCAAAGGATAAGGTTAAACATGATGATTCTTGGTTGAACCCTATAAAAATAACTTCTTCTTGAATTAACATTTATTATTATATATTTTTATATAAGGATATTGTTTATATATTAGCTAGTTTTCACTAGGGTTTAATAGTATTATTTCTCCATTTTCTATACGAATTAATGATATAAGATAGTCATAGTCTTCTTTTCCTCTCATGATTTTAAGCGCTTGATCCATTTGAAGATATAGAGAAAAGCTTTCAGAGTTATGGGGTTGGAGAAGGAGCTTTAAAGTATCTGATGATTTCGATATTAGAACATGAAAATACACTTCACCTATATAAATTGTTTTGCAATATTGCGATTTTTCTTCAGTTAATATTTTGTCCACAGTATTTTTTAAATTGTTTTTATACTCGCTTAGGTTTTGGATGATTATTTCTGTCTTTTTCCAATCTTTTATTTGATGATGCGATTTGAATATTGGCAGTTTTGTTGTAAAACTTTTTAGCAGCTGAAGATTTTCATTAACTATTCTTTCTGAGCATTTTTGATGTATACGATTTTTTGAGGATCTTTTTGTACTTGAACTTTTTGATTGGGTAATAGGGTTTAATATGATTGGGGTTTTTAAATCTGGACTTTGGGATTTGTGAGTTGAGGTATAGGTTAAGGTATTTTTTTTTGTTTTTGGGAAGGTCATTTTGGCCTTTTTTTGGTTCGGGTTTGTGTGTGGAGTTAAATTTTGCATTCGCTTGCGGATTATGTGAAGTTTTTGTTTGTAGAGGGAAGTAAAAGGTCCTTGGGGGCTTAGAGTTGTTAAGCGCTTGTTTAGGAAGGATTTTATCATTTTCTTACTATATTCGTAGATGTGCTGAAAAATATAAAAAGTAGCGAAGAATGGTTTCGATCCATCGACCTCTGGGTTATGAGCCCAGCACGCTTCCACTGCGCCACTTCGCTGTAATAACAATTCTAATCCATAATAAATACTCAAGAATACCAAAAATCTTCTTAAACCCACAGTACCTATTTAAAATCCAACTAAATCCATATAAATTCTCAATAAAGCTTTATTATTTCATTTCTATTCATATCTTAAAAACTTATAAGTTAATAAATTCTAGCTTTCATCATCATCTTAAACCTAAATCCTCTTTCTCACATCCAAAAAATCTTATCCTCTTCAATACATCAAAATACCACATCTATACAAAAAAAACTTTAATTTCTTATATCCCACCTAAATCTTTATCATAAAACCTAATCTCAATCAATAAAAAACTCTCATTTCCAAATCTCAAGTTCTAATTTTTTTATCTATTCTTCCATTCAAAACAAAAAAACTCATAATAATAAATCATATAATTCCCATAAATTATTATCATGCACTATGTCTTAAACAGCAAGACTTCATTTTTCAGTGAATCAGAAACTAACAGTACTTTTTTTACAAACTAATACAATAGGTTCATATAGTTCCAAAGAATTTATCTATTTCTGCAAATCCCATAGCTCCAAGAAAACATTATCAAATTAAGGTTATGAGCAACTTTTTAATCAGTCCAACACTTTAACCTTAGGTAAAATATATGACAAACTCAAAAGTAAAAAATATCTTAATCATCTTCCTTTACAAAAAATCCTCAAAAGATATACCAAATCTAAATATTCTTATAAAAAACCTGAATTTTTATACCTATAAACAACTACTCTCTTTATATAAACATCATATAGCCTTTGAAAGGTTTTTATAAGAAACAAATTAGTTTTGTGTAGAAACTAGTAAAAAGACTTCCGACTGAAGTTAAAAAAACTATTGAAACTAAGAACTTTAATAAAACCCATAAGCAAAATAATATTAGGAAAATACTCTACTCATAAAAATTAATTAAGATTAGATAAAAATGCTAAAATGTAAATTCCCGCCATAATAAATGGAAGATTTAACAAAGAAGGCAGAGCTTCCTAGTGCCATTAAAGAACGTGAAAAAGCTCCTGAAGATGTGGTAATCACAGAAGCTTCACCACAGAAATCCCAAAACCCTGAAGAAATCTATAATGAAGGGCTTGGATGTATCAGAAATGGCAATTTGGAGCAGGCTATCGAGTTGCTTAGTAAAGCTCTAGAAATAGCCACAATTACTTATGGAGAACTTGACAGCACCATATACAAATACTATTACAATTATGCTGATGCGCTAATTCTCCAGCATGAGAAAGAAAACGAAGGGAAAATCTTTGGTGAAGCCGTCCCAGAGCAAGTAGCTTGCTCAGTATCTTCATCTCAACTAGCTGAAGAAGGGTCATCAAATGAAGAAGGTTCTTCAAGTTATGAAGATTTAGAAGAAAATGAACCTAAACAAAATGAAAACCCTTCTGAAGAACAAGCTAAAGTAAGAGAGACCTCAAGTCCAAAAGAAGAAGAAAATAGTAATGAAGAAGGTGATGATGAAGAAGAAGAAGGAAGTGAAAATGATAGCTTTAGTCCTGAAGATAATGATAAAAATAATGAACCTATGCAACTTGAAAACCCCCCAGAAAAAACTGATGACCTACAACTTGCCTGGGAAAGCTTAGAAAGCGCAAGAGTCATCTTAAAAAACCATGAAAATCTCGATATTGATTATCTAATTAAAGTTATTACAAGACTTGGAGACTTACTTTCTTATAAAGAAGAATTTGAAAAAGCTTGTCAAGAATATAAATCTGCCTTGGCTTTACAAATTACTATAGAAGGTGATGGGCCTTCAAGAACTAAAGCATCTTTGCATTTTTTATTGGGGAATAATTTCATACAAATCAAAGGTAAAGAGCTTGAATCTGCTGAGAATTTCGATAAAGCATTGGAATATATGACTTTTATTATGGAAAATACAAAAAATGAAGATGAAAGAAGTGAGCTTGTGGAGATTATAAAGGAAATTAAAGTTAAAAAAGAAGATGCTTTAGAACAAAAGGAAAGTTTGACTGCTTTGCAGGAACTTGATGTGAACCCTAATAGCTTTGATGCTCCACAAATGGAAAATGTTGTGGATTTAGGTGTGATTAAAAAGAAAAAACCTGGAAATGAAGAGGATGATATGGAAAAAAAGAAGAGGTTTGATGAATAGAATAGTTTATAAACTTTAACTAAATAGTCATTTAACAAGAGAAGAAATTGTATTTTTATTAGGAGTTTGGATTGATGAAGAAGGTTTTGTTTGAGATTTCATGTTTTGATGCATTTTTTTGAGGAATAAGGTCTGTTATTGTATATAATAATCTATCATGCATTTCTAATTAAAAAGTTCTTTATCGTTAGTTGTTCATGCTTATGTCTTTTTTTCCTCATACCTTTATATATTTTCCTCTTTATTTCTTCTACTTATTTTCTGATAATATTCCTTAACCCCTGTTGCATTTCTCCCCTGCCGCTAAGCTCATATTTTCCCCAGTATTCTGAGTTTTCTCATTACTCTTACCCTTTCTAATGATCATATATAATTTATTTTCAAATCTTTCAAACACATTTTTAGACTTCTGTTCACTTTTTTGCATATAGTTTTTCTGTGAAAACTCATCATTTTTACCATCAATCTTAGCTATAGGATTTTTATACCCAATTATTCTCATACAAATTCTACTCAAACATTCACAAATTGTTGATTTTTTTTTCTGTTCCTTTAATAAAGGATAGCTAATTTTAGACTCTTCTATATTTAAAGGGGTAAATTCACTATAATTTTCTGAGTGGAGGAGCTGAATACCTTCATCTAAAGATGGGAAATCTTTAGAAAACTCTTGATCTTTTGATACTATAGAAAGCATTTCTTTATAGAACTCTGCAGCTTTGGTTTGATATTTAAAATTTGAATGTGTTTCCATTAGGTTGTAATAACTAAAAAACTCTTTTAAAGCTTTATTACCTCCTGATGACATTATACCAAATTCTTCTAAAGACCAATCTTCTTCTATAATTTTTATTTTAGAATGATTTAAAAGTTTGTGGGATTTAGCACAAGTGTTGCATACAAAACACCCAAAAGAGAATGAAATGTTTGATGGGTTTTCGAGGTTACAGTCAAAACATAAGGAGTTGGATGGGTCTTTTTGTAAAGTTGTAAGAAGTTCTTTTTTTCTTAATTCTGTTATCATATTATTCTAGAAATGTTTAGGATTTGGGTTAGATGGGAAGGTTTTTAGGCTTTTTTAGAAGGTTTTGGATTGAGATAAGATTTTTAAGTTAAAGATTATTATTCAATTGACAATATAAGACAAAACTATAAAATCAGCCCTTTTTTTAGCATATAATTTCCTAATACAACTAGCATTCTTGAAATAAATATTTTTCCATCATCTATAATTACAAAAAAATCTCAAATAAAATTCCAATCCTTCAATGTTGATAAAGCGAAAGTTTCATCATTGCATCAAGTGTTACAAGTCGTAACGCGATTATCAAAATCTTTGTAACTTCTTTTCATATTAATTTCTTACAATTACATTTTTATTCTCAGTTAAAAGCCAAAAATAATTATTTAAAGGAAAAAGCAATAAAGCAAACTTGTCCACCTAAATAACTAAAACTATTATTTTTGACTTATTTTTTATATTCCACAACACAATATCCTCATTTTCTAAAGATGACAAAATGACTTTATTTTGTTAACTAAGCATATTTTTTTATAACATCATTAGCTAATAAAGACCCATTAAATTAATAATTTTGAATATTTTATATGTAAAGCATCCAATCTTCAGATCTAGAATAAATATTTTTTTCATTGTCTGAGAATATTAATGATATTATAAGTTTTTTATGATTTAAAAGAATTGATATTTTAATACAATGGGGTTAGTTTCATATACTCATAGTTTTATCTATAGATCCTATTCCTAGAAAAAGATTAGATTTTGATAAACTTACTGCGGGTATTGAGTTGATGTGTTTTTATATATTTTTTTGTTGTGCATAAAACCGTCATTACAATCCTTATTTTTCCAATATGCAAAGCCATAGAGTGATCTGATTGAATATATTATCATTACCCAAAAAAGAGTATTTTTTATAGTATAATATTTTAAGTATATACAAATATAAAAACTTAATTTACTAAATTTTTTCATTCTAAAATCTTTAAGCTGATATTTCAGTATATTAAATATAAAAAATGATCATTTTCAAAACTAAACGCGAATCCGAGCATCCGCTTTTATCCGTAGCCAGTCTCCGGCTGAAAAAAGACCTCGACGAGCTTTCAACCAGACGTTTTTCAGCAAATCATGCAAACACCAGCATATCAACCCCATATCTTGAAGGTATTTACATATACATTCCTATTCAATTCCATATTAAACCTTTCAACAATAGTCTTTATTCAAATGCAGTTTTTAGTACATCAATAAAAGTATCCCCAGGTTACCCTTTTAAGCCCCCTGAAATTTATGTATTAAATCAAGTATATCATCCAAATATCAATATAGACACAGGAGCTGTAAATATGAAAATACTCCAAAGTCAATATTGGAAAGGAAATTTTACAATCAATGATATTATGCATTCTTTTGAAATATTAATAAATGAACCTGATTTAGTTTGTATTCCAGACAATGAGATTAATAAAGAAATGGTTAATTTATATATATCGGATTATAAAGAGTTTTGTTGTAGAGTTAAAATGACTATGGATGGTGGGGTTTTTTATGAAAGATATACTTTTGAGTATAATTATGGACAGGCTTTTAAAAGAAGAAGGATAAGGAATGAACCTTGTGGATGTGCGAAAAGATCGAGATTGTATGAGGAGTATCAAGAAATTAGGGCTCAGATTGAGATGAAAAATGAATAATTAGATTTAGTCTGGGATAATTAATTTTTTTAATTAGAGTTAAGGTTTAGATTTTTATTTCATTGGGGTTGATGAAGAGTTTTAAGAAGTGATACTAGAATTGAAAGTTTGCTTAAATTGTTTAAGGAAAGATATAGGATAAGCTGGTTTTAGATTTGGGCTATATGTAAAATATTTTTCAGCATAAAACATCGTAAATATCTTAAAATATTCAATTATATCCAAGATTTTTAACTTTTTGATTATGAAAACTTATACTTAAAAAATATTGTCAACAACTAGATCCTAACCCTTTACTCAATTCTCAAACCTCTCCTTTAATTATCATTTCCAAACTGACAAAATATTTCTCTATTTTCATACTATAAATAAGCATAATCTTTTAAAAAATCAAATAAATACAATTTTATCCTCTCTCTTTTATAATCTGCAAACCTTTTCTCAACACATATTTACACTTCTTCGTAATATTTTTATTCTCTTTCTTATCCTCATAATCTTCCAAATTTCACAAACCCGATTTTACTTTTAAAAAAACCTTAAATATTCAACTAAATCCCTAATCTAGCAAAATCCTCTATACAAAATTTCCTTTAAACCTCTAATTCTCAAATAAAACTTAATTCGCAAACTTCTCATCATCTTAAAAGCTACTCTTTTTCTAATCTTAAACCCACCTCTCTAATCCTCCCCAAAAGTCAATTTTCTACACAAACTTACTTTTTTTTTTGTAAACTTTTAATTTCGAAACAAATCTTAAAAAACTGCAACATATACTATTTTAACAAAAATGAAAGGAAGAATGTATAGACCATTTGCTTCACTATCTGAACTACCTAAAGAGTTTGTGCAAAGGCCAAAACCCTGGGCCAAAAATCAACAACCTCGAGTCTACATGTGGGCATCCAGCATCCCAGACAAATGGATAGATATTAAAGGTCGACAGGGTTTTCAGCATGTATCTGAAACTGGAAATAATCGAAACACTCAAGATTTCTTAGAAACCAATCAAAAATATATCAATACTATTGCAGACCCAAGAAGCAGATCTCCTTCAGCACAAGGATCTAGAGTCGCATCAAGGGTAACAAGTCCTCAAAGCACAACAAGGATGTTCTTCCACCCAGGAAAAAACAATAAAGCTACATTGTCGTGTGGTTCAGAATCTTTGCTTATACCAAGCAATGAGTTGATTTCTTTTCAGGTCTCATTGCCTGAAGAAAAAACTGAAGATCTCAAGACCACAGTTCAATATAAAATCCCGAAAAAAAAGAAAAGTCTGATTAAGACCAGTTCTATGAAAAATATTGTATTAAGCGTTCCTTATAGACCTAATACTGGAGGAGTGACGAATAGATATTCAATGCCAAAGAGACTTGTTAGTATGAAGAAACATAATATAAAAACGAAAAAGAAGTTTAGGAATCCTGTTGTTGATGAGTTTCTAAAAAGGTTCGAGAAGAAAAAAGACACGTTTATTGGTGTTGGGTTTAGGAAGGGGCTGAATGGATGGAAATTGGTTGAAGCGAAAAAAAATCCTAATTAGGATGATGATTAATATGTTGGATTTTAAATACAAATAAATAATTATTGCTAAATTGTTATGAAAAATAACAGTTGTGAGGTAAAAAGTAGTTTAAGCGATACGAGTTAATATATTAAGAAAGTTTTATGTAAAACTCTTATTTTTTTAGTATTTTTATGATCTTAATTAAGAATAAAGTTGTGAAATAATCCTCTTTTCACTACAAAGCATTATCCTGTATTTTTTTTATAAGTTATCATAATTCAGTTTATTAATAACACCCCATATCTCATAGGATTTTCCTAAAACTTACTCATAAAAATCTACAAAACCCTTACAATTCTTTTCTTATAAACCCAAAATCAGCTCCTTATAAACCAATCCACCAACCCTAAAAAAAAATTTCTTTTCAGCCATGCCTATATTAGCTTAAACTATTATCCTCTAGCTTCCTGCTCCACAAGTAACTTAGAGTCTTGACTATACTTCTTATAATAAGTCCATCCAAGCCAAGAGAAAAGCCAAATAGCACCTCCAATAATAAGAACTACCGGAATAATCCACCAATTCGAATCAGCATCTGTAGTAAACCTTGAAGCTGCCGAAGATACTAACTGAACTTTAGAATCCGTTCCATTAATATGATAAATGCTATAATATTCTCTCAAAAACGGTTGACCTAATATCCAATAATCAATATCCGCACTTTCAAACAATAAATAACAAGTCTTTGAAGTTTTCTTAAAATAATGTTTATCATGAAATACATAATCATCCCCACCAATATTAAAAGTTATATGTGGAAATTTGACTATTGAATAAATTTCAGAACAATCGCAGACCATTCTTGAGTAATAATAACCACATCCATACATAGCTTCAAATCTATCAAAAAGTTTTTTCACTGAACTTTTAGGACCAACAATTTTAGGACTTCGGGAATCTAAGACTGCATATGAAGATTCAATATCGATTTCAGTATCTTTACAAGTTATTGACTCAAGTTTTATTGACCATAAACCTGTATTGTTTATTAAAGGATAAGTATGAACATCACTTCCATCTGAATATTTATCTAAATCATAATTTCCAATCATAAGCATAGATTTTGGTTTTCTTTTATCATCTTTTTCAAAATGATTGTTGTTTAGGAATAAACTGAATACGTTGTTTCTAATCAGTTCTTGTTCAAAAAGAGTCTCGATTAAAGTTTTGTGATTAGGATCATTACTTTGAATTCCCAAGCCTACAATACCATCAGCTTTCATATCAGAAAACCCATTAGCCAGATCGACAACCATAAAAGCTTGAGTTTTGGCTACAACTTTCCCAACGTCACCAATGGCCATATCTTCAGTTGCAACAACTCCAGAGACATATTTTGATAGGTACTATATAGAAAATACATTATAATTTGTTGAGATGTTTAAGTCACGGAAGGAAGTAGAAGCTTCTGAGTCATAAACTGGAGCATCTGATGGTATACCTTCACAATTTGGACCAGGAAGCCATATGTACTATGTAGAAAATACTGAGCTGCCAACATCGAAAATCACATTGAACTTCTGAGAAGGGCTACCGATGAATATACTCCCGGTATAGTATTCCTAGGTTTAGATTACGTTTCTGTAGTTATCTAGTTCTACATAGATTATTGGATTCGCGGACAAAGCTTCGGATTCTGACTCTTCATATCCTGCTACTAAGTGTAATAGCAAACTGGTGAACAGCATTTATTATTAGGCCTTTTAGATTAAAACCCTGTATCGTTTTAGAATATTGTCAATATTAAAGATTATGGAAGAGGATATGAGGATGCTTTGGATGATTATACTTGCATAATAGATTTTGGGAAATATGATTTAGATGTATGAACATTAGTATTGGAGATTAAGATAGAAATATGCTTAATTAGGTTGGAAAAAGGAAAATTATGATTTGTAAAGAAAAACAATAGAGAGTTAAAGATTTTCGTGAGGGAAGAAAAGAAATTTATGATAAAAATTTGTTATTTAATTCCTTTTAGAGGATTTAGTTATAAGTTATAGTCTGATGTGATATATTTTTAATCATACTTATGCCTTGTATATAATATTTTGATTATATATATTTATTGTTAATCTTTATATAATTCAAGTATGAATGATATATAATCACCAGTAAGATAAAATATCATATTATATTTCACGTATAAAAACATAATAATTATATCACAGTTTATACTATTAATCTTTAATACACATAATTATTATAAGTTTTAAAATCATATTAAATAGCTTAAAAGACAACTCAATAAATTTGAAATGCCTTTATCTATATCTAATACTTAAAGTAAACCAGTAAGAATCGATTTTTTCCAATGGATTCTATCTCTAAGTGCTTGGTTAATTATAGTCTCATAAACTTTATACGTAAATATTGAAGCTAAATCCGGACATGCTGGTTTTATAGGTTTACTATCTAAAAGCATTGGTTCTACAGACAAAATACTCCTTGAACTGTCTGAATTTAAAACAGGTTCAATGACTGAAAAGTTCTTAATTTTTATTATATGATTCGACAATATTTCCCTTATATGTTGCCGAAAAAACTTTATTTTTATATCTTCAGGTACTTGAGATTTAAATATTTTAGGACCTTTACGAAGTGATTTGATAGACTTTGATCTTGTATGGAGTAAAAGAAATTCAAAATGATCCCATTGTAAAGAGAGGTTTTTATAGAGTTCTCTACGATAAGATAAAGTGAGTCTTATAAACTTTTGGAGCTTTAGAAGCTAAATGGGTAATACTTTTGATTTCCATATGAATAATAATAAAGAAAATGAAGCCCTTTCAAGAGCTAGATCACAGAAATCAAAAATACAATTTAGATAGTTTTTCTTGGTATTACTTATCCATGAACGGAATACGGGTATTTTTTTACTGATTGACTATATTGATTTTACATTCAAAGCATTTTTAATTTTGAGTTTTTTAATCTTCTGCCTTATACGCCCAATATACTTACTTATCATCCTTAGAAACCAAAGATGTCTTTCTGACCTTTTCTTAACAATTTTTTTTATATTAATAGCATTGTTTATAACAAAATTCATAGCTATTGTCACATAAATAATAGTCCATGATTTTTTTATAGCAATAGCTTCCTTTATAACACTTACTGTTTTATTATATCTGATTTCAAATTTCCTAAACTTGTCAATGAGTTTTTTTTGCTTTATGATCTTTAAATTTGTTGTTATGTCTTGTTGTTTATTCTTTATAGCTACTCTATGAAACATTTCTTTAATCGATTGGGTTTTTAATCGAATTTTCTTTTCATTTGGTGTGAAAGGGCTCATGTTTTTGTTAAACTCAATCTTTTCCCTGCTTGAATCACGTGATTTATTGTTTTTGATTAAAATCGGAGATAAGTCTGCTTATTTACTACGTTTGTATTTCTCAAAAATATTTGAGTCGAAACGAGCTAGTTTTGAAAATACAAATCCTGGGGTATAAGAATTCAACTGCCTACGCTGAAGGATTTTCGCTATTTGTTCACTTCTATTGTTTTTATGTAAGTTTTGCTCTTTTCGTTCTATGGATGATGGGAGGATTTGAGGCTTAGCCCGTATATAGGCTGAGTTGTACTTTCGTGATTCTGAGATTCCTATGATTTGCTTTTCGAATTTTATCATTATAGATGGAAAATTATTAAAATAGTATCTTATGCCAGACTTATCTATCATCTAAACAGCCATTATAATACCATAACTTCCTTTAAAAAAAAAAATTCCTAACACTTTAACCCTCTCTCTTCCTCCTCCAACTTAATTTCCACATTTTTATTAACATAAAATTTTCTTAAATCCTATTCTCAAATCACTTCATCAACACCCATTTTTCATCTCAATAATATCCTCAGTACCTATCCCTTCATCCTTCACAATCAAATCCTTCAATTTATTACCTGCTCTTATTTTTTCTCCAAGTCCTAAACCCATAATCTATTATCTAAATAACTTTAAATCCTTTATCATCTTTATCATCAAAAATATCAAGTTGAAGCGCTTGAGTCAGAATACCTGGAATAGCAAAAGATATGAATATTATAAAGGTCAAAAGTAAAGCTTTATTTTGTCTAAAGTATTTTGTTATACTTATCAATCTTTTTATAGATGGATCCTCAGTGCTATTATATTTTTTTAAAGCTTTAGATAGTATGACAAAAACCCAAAACCAAGATACAGAGTATACTGAAGAAGACATAAGTTTATAGCCCCAATTTATTTTTGATTTCCAGACTTTGTATATATACCAAGTGCCATAGACAATTCTTCCAGCTATGAAAAGGAAAATAAAAAGGTTTTCATAGAGACTATATGAAAAAGACTCTTCATTTCCTTTAGCTCTTAGAATATGCCTTTTAAGCACACAAGGATTTGAGATTTCAGTTATTAAAAGCCCGACTATTTAGACCTTACCAACTGAAGCTGAGCCTCCAAGTTCAGATAAATACATAGTAATCAAGGCTAGAAACGCAAATATATGATGAAATCTCATAGCCCCATCATGGAGTTTATAATATTCAGCATAGATTGTATCAAAAATAAAATACCCTAATGAGTTCTGTTTATATCTTACCCCAACAGCAATAACATGTTCTAGTCTAGTTTCTTTATTATAATGAATCCCCCCTTCATAAACATAAATCCCCAAACACATTATAACAGCAGTATAAGCATGGATTATCGACAAATGCTGTCCAAAATAATCTTTTTTGTCTTTACGAGTCAGCTCTGGGGGTGGATGAACAATTATGGTTAGAATATAGGCAATTATTGAGTAACCTATAAAAAAACCAAAAATAGGTATTATTCTGTCCATGCTATCCATTGTATAAACGGTATTGCTACTGTCCATTGTATTTTATATCATGCTTTAAATAGGATTTTACACACTTTTTATTAGTTTTAATTATATCTCCTAATGATCTAGTATACAAATTATAGTAATTATATGCTTTTTTATATGTTTTTATGAAACCCTTGCGATAGTTTATATATAGAAAATCGATTTGTTTAGTTTTTTGGATTTTTTTTTTTTAAAGAATTTTAGTGAATTGTATAGAGTAAAATGGGCTTTGTGAAGTAAAAAATGCTTATGATGGGAATCTTTAAGTTTAAAAGATGAATTTTTAACAATACTCGAACATGCTGATGACGTCATTATTCCATTGTTATTTTATTAATACATATTTGATTATAGAAAATATAAAAGATGGGTTTTGGAGAAAATTTGTATTTAGAATTAGAGATTTGGAGAAAATTTGTATTTGGGACTAGAGATTTGGGAAAAAGTTATAATTTTGAAAATCCTATGCTTAAAAAAAATTAAAGATAAGTAAGAGGGGAATGCGGGTCAGCGCAAGCGAAAAATGTCACTTGGAAACCCTTGGCGATTCGCCACTAAAGGTTTTATGTCCCGTCTTGTACCCCCAATAATGCTGCTTGTCATAATAAACCTAGACTCACTTTCTAAACTGGGGTTGCTACTTAGTGAGGACTTAAAATTAACAACCGGCGAGCCTTTTTTCTCATAATTACTGACGAACTTATCAATTTCATCCTGAGGATAATAATCCTTCGCACCTTCTCCCTTATCCCCACCTTCCCAATCATTAAAATTTCCATTAACATCCGGATAATAAAACTTGCTTTTCCCAGCCGTGTCTAAATTCATCCTATCAATATCCGTACTTACTGTATATCTCTCATATTCAGTATCAATATTGATTTTTGGGCTTTCAGGAATCATATCTTGACTTTTAGGTACAGGTGATAAAGCAGTTTTTACTCTTGTTGGTTTATAAATAGATTCTTTACTATTTTGCCCATCAGCAACTCTTCTAGGTTTCTGTATTGTTTTGGTTTTTTTAAGCTCCATCCTTTTTTTACGAGCATTTTCTAGTTTTTCATCAATAACACTAAGTTTAGCTCGTTCCATATCATGTTGTACTTTAAGTTTAGTTTCTTGTGCTGATGGGACTCTAGATTTAGGTGGACGCATTTTGTTTTTATCTACTTTTTCTACCCTTTCTTGAACAGGTTTTTCAATTTGTATAGGGTTTTCAATTTCTACAGGTTTTTGACTTGGTTTGTTTGTGAGGATTTTAATCTGATGCTCTTGTTCCATAAGCCTATTACTCAGTTCCTCTTTTTCTTTTATAAGCTGTTTTACTACTTCATTCAATGAATTCATATCAACCACTGGGTCAGGATCTGATTTGAAGATTGTTAAAGTTTTACTTGCTGACGAGTTTTCTATAGTTTTAGCTGTTGATGGAGGAATTATTTCAAGATCTTTTTTCGGACTTCCTGATGGAATTGGTTCCAAGTCTTTAGGGTATGTTTTTTCTAGTTCATTTAATTCAAGTCGTTTTTTCAATGCCTGCTCTTCTTCTCGTTTTATGTTTTTCTCTTGAATCTGTCGGTTTAAGTATTGCTGCATTTCTCGTTGCTGCTCTTCTTTTTTCTGTTTCAATAACAGATTCTCATCTCTTTGAAGAACACCACCAAAGACTTGGCTTGTGTTTACATTAATCCCTGTGTGATTTTCAATTTCATATTTCTTCATATATCGAGGGTATTTTTTATCATCATCAATTTGAACAAAAGGCAGTTTAGCAATTTCATTTGTAAAAGTTCCAGAGTATCTTAAAGGCTTTTCTGATTGAAAATTAGGGATAATTGCTGGCTCACCTGGGATGACTTCTTTTTTTTCTTGTATTTGTCTTGTGAGTTCTTGGAAATACGCTTTTTGTTGTAGTTTTTTCTGTCGAGTTGCTTCATCACCTTGGAACATGGAATAAATATGCGTTCCAAAGGTTTTTGGTCCAGCTGAAGCATCGGGGTCTGGTTTTATCGGTGCAGATCGTGGGTAGTTTAGCTGTGAACCTTCGTTTTTCTTCATTTATTAAGTTTAATTGGCATATGAAATTTGGTTTAAAGATAAAAGTTCATAAGAAAACTCTAGGAAAAAGTAGTTTAACGAGGATTTTTTATTGGGATGAGTTGATGGATTTGAGTTTTTTTATATAGAAATTATGTATGGAGTTATGAAGGGAAATAGCAAGGAAATAAGAAAAATAGTGGTTATATGATTAAGTTTTTAATTGAAAATACATAAAAGTTTATAGTGCTATATTATTATAAACCTTATATTTCGTTTTAATTTTACATAAAATTCACTAAAAACCTCTTATAAATCTCGTTCCTAGCTATATAATAAGGCATATACCCAACATCAGTAAAGTCTACAAACAACCACTTTTGGACTCTTTCATATTTCTCCAATAAATACTCAAACTCTTCCATATCAACCTCGAAATCCTCACATCCAATCACTACACCTAAAACCTTTCCATATCCTTCATATACAAAAATTTCTTGGATTTTATTAGTCATCAAATAAACAGATTCTATAAGTTGTAACATCAAAGTTTCTCCATTTCTAGACTCTAAAACCCAATATTTATCAGCCAAATATACCAAAGATCCATTGTGAGGACTTATTTCACACAGCATTTTTGTATCAATTCCTTGAGTCCCAGTATCTAAAATATCTAAACTTAAAGTAAATGTGCTAAGACTTGGTCCTTTCGCATATAAAACTCCTTTAAAATCTGAGTTTTCCCTACCACAAAACAAATTTGGAAGAGTTTTTATACTTATTTCTAAACCCCCAATTGGTCCTCCTGAATTATTCAAATCCCCATCAAAATTATAAGACACGATCATAGCCCCACACAAATAATTCCCAAAAATTCTAATCATTCGCCATACCATTTTCTCACATATCATCTTAATCATCTCTTCTCTAATCCCAGGACTTGATGTTACTAAAAAATTTACTCTATTCAACTGCCCTTTAATTTTCTGTACTTCAGTTTTATTCATAGCTTTAACACAAAAATACTTCAAAAAATATCGATTCAAATGTAAAACTGTTGGATTTAATATATCGAAACTATCAATAAAATTTTCCCCAAAAGCAATTTTCGCCCCTGTTTTAAGTAAAAAATATATAAGTATTCTTTCAGTAAAAACACTATAGTTTATATAACTATAATAGTTTTCATTAGGATTTGATTTTAATAAATTCATTCCTTCAAGTGTTGATATAATATGATGATGATTTATGATTGTAAAAGAATATGATGGAGAAAAAAATATTGAACATGGGGTATTAGGTTTTGGGGTATTTAGATATAAAGATGGATTTGAAGATATAAGATCAGAAAGTAATAAGGGTTTTAGGTTAGAGTTTTCTATAAGTTGTATTGTATGGTCTTGAAGTGGATTATATAGGATGAGATATTTTAGTTTGCAATGATTGATCTTGGTTTTGGCTTTACATATATTTTTTACACATTTTTCTTCACAAAACATGATCCTGACCTGTGTTTTTTCAAGTATCATCTCCAGATCATCGAATTTGCCACAGAAAATACTAGCCATACTCTGAGACATTAAAGCAATATCGACAATAAGGTTTTCATATCTTGGCCCAGAACAGATGCCTACAATAAAACATTTGGCCAAAGGGTTTTTAGGGATATTTGCTAAAGATTGTCCAAGAATCTTACCCATTTGGAATGCTTGTTCATAGGTGATCCATTTGAAAACTGTGTCAAAATATCCTACAAAGGGCAAATCATGAAAACTATTAGCAGCTGTTTCAAATATACTATACAAAGTCTTATCATAACTCAATTCAAAGCATCCTGGACTTTTATAAACATCAGTAAAAGACTCTGTTTTACTATCAGGGAGCGCTTTTGCATATACAAAGCTCATCTTTGTATTAGCTTTTCCCATTTATTATATAAAAAAAATCAGTTTATGAACTTTTCATATCCTAAAATCACCATGCACTTATCAATTTCATATAAAAAAAAATCCTAAAAACAGGGCTTTAGTTTGAAAAATACACACAAATGTTTCAATAACCATATTTTCAAAGTATCACACCACAAATCAAGATTTTATGCTTTGATGTTTAGAAATATCCTAATAAGTTTTTCTAGGTGATAAATAAATGGTAAAGAGCTACTCACGCAAAGCACCCGTCTCGGCAAAATCGTGCTCAGCAAAGGCAAGTGACTTGCGTGTGCATTTCAAGAATACATATGAAGTCGGTTCATCAATCCGTGGAAAAGGTTTGAAGGAGGCACAGGATTACTTAAACAACGTCATAGACCACAAAGATATCGTACCTTTCAAGAAACACTTTGGGGGCATTGGGCGTCATGGACAAGCTAAACAATATGGATACAACTTGGGTAGGTGGCCAGAAAAGTCCTGTAGAGTGTTTTTAGACCTATTGAGAAACTTGGAAGCTAATGCAGAAAGCAAAGGCTTGGATGTTGAAAACTTAGTCTTATGGCATGTACAAGTCAATCAAGCAGCCAAAGGTAGAAGAAGAACATATAGAGCTCATGGTGGCATTAAACCATATATGAGCTGCAACTCACATCTAGAAGTCATTGCAGTTGAAAAACAAGAAGCAGTGCCCAAGACAGCGCTTAAAGCTTAATTTAGATTAGACTTAAAATTGGCTTTCCTTCTAAATTATTTGCATGTATTGGGTAAATTAAATAAACTCTTCATAGGATAAAGTAATATTCAAAAAATTAAAATATAAAAAACATTATTGTCAAGAAAATTTATTAGCAAATCCTCCTTATCTTAATCTGGAAACTCTAGTTATGATTCAAAAACACTTCAAATAATCATGAAAAATATAAAAAAGCAAGAATTTCACAAAAGTTCCTAAAAACTATATATACGTAAAAATTCACATAATTTAATAAATTTACCAAAAAAATAACCAAGCTTAGATAGATAAAAAAAATAATTATTTGTATAATTTTATATAACTATCTATAAAATCCTTATTGTTTCCTTAAGACTAAAATATTATAAGAATTTATGTTGAAAATAAGAAAATTTAAATAAAATAAGGATATTTTGTAATATCAACAATGTTTTTAAGAATATTTTAATTTGAAAGATGTGCATTCATGCTTCATATATTATTTAATTTCCCTTGCTGCTAATATGATTTTTCTGTCTTTTCGCTAGGGTTTCAACTTAAAATGTTCATTATACCATTTGAAACAGTAAAGACCTCCTGAACCAAATAAAAAGTCACATAACCAGCGACAACGAGTGGCTTAATATACCGAATCTGCCTAAAGAAAGAGATCGTAGGACAAGCCTTGATCGGACAAGATTTAAACCATGCCACCTTAACTATCACCCACTTTAAACTTTAAACTTTATACCATTTTCTCTGTATTTAAATTGTCTTTAATGATATTATATAAATTCTCAATATCCTTGTATATATCATTTCTATATTAAAAAGCTAATTTTATATCTTCTCTATCATATATAAAAATTTGATTTTATATATTAATCTTTATAATCCTCTTCCCTAAAAGCATAAAAATAATTTATTCCTTTTTCAAAAATCCTCATTTATTACTATTACAACTTTCCGTTAAATAGCCCCACCTATCAAATCAAACCCTAAACCCATAATTTCTTTTAATAAAATCATCTTATTATCCTATAAAATCCTAACAATCCAAAAAAAATTACCTTAAAAAATATTTCCCCAAAGACCAAAAAAAATAAATTCTTAATAATAAAAACTAATTTACGAGCTAAATAAATGAATTTCTTCATCATGGGTCTCAATAATCGATGGGATTTCCGTATTCTTCAAAGACAATTTAAGCTCATGTTCAGCGAGTTGTCTTTTTTTCTTTTCATGTAAAAATGTCCCCAAAGGACTACTAATATCATCATTAGTACTCTTTGTTGTTATTATCGCTTCTGGCTTTTGACGTGCAGGTCTTACTAAAATAACGATTTCATGCATCAAACTATCATCATTTTGGTCTTCTAAGTATGTATTCAAAATTTTTACTATACTTGAATCACTTAAAGCTATCATTCCTTTGAGCTTAACTTTTTCTTCATTGTTTAATGTCCCTAAAGAATGTAGCTTGTAGACAGCGTAGAAGAGTTTAGCGTAAGGGTTGTCGAATTTTTCCATTTACTTTTTTAGGATTTTTTTATTGAGATTTGAAAAGGAGAAATATTATAGGTTTTAGGTTTGTGTTTAAATTGTGATTTTTTATATGTTAATTGTGGATTTTTTTATATGATTAATCAAATTTTTGGTTGTAAAAAGTTTTATTAAATCAAACTGGTATTATGGATTTTTGTATGAATAATATTATATATTATTATGGCTAAAGAGACTAGAAATAATGTCTTAGTCATACTGCAGAAATTTTAAATTTTGAGTTGAGAACTAATTATAAATTTTTAAATTTTATTACTAAAGTAAAGAGTATCACTATAAACTGTCTAAGTTTGCCAAAGGTACAGACCTATTGTTTATTGTTATAATCTGTAAGATATTTATAGCTAGAAATCTATATGAAGATCATGAAAGATAATTTAGATACAGCTTGAATCCAATAAAAGGTAAAAAGAAAAAAGAAAATTCTGACAAATTACTAAGGATACTTTAAAAACATGAAATAATAAATCAAAAATCAATCAAATGAGAACAGAAACAATTGTAAAATTGTAAATAAGAAATAAGAAATAATCAGATGAAAATAAAAAAATGTTTGAGGCAAGTCAAATGATAACTTTTAATAGAGCAATAGGCTATATATAATGATTAGATAGTATAATTAAATGAAGAATCAATATCAACAAAGGTAAAATTGTTATAGATAATCGCAGCTTTGTATTTATTGTAAAAAGGCATACCAATAACATGCAAGTGTAAATGCTGGATACTATTAAAAATCGGATGATGGAATCCTATCCTAAATATCCTTTACTTAGTATCCTTCATTCCATAGTCTTCTGATATCTTAATTGCAATACTCTTCATTTTCATTAATAGATTTTTATCTTGAGCTTTTAAGGTATATAAGCTTTTAATATGCCTTTTAGGGACAATTAATATATGTTGATGGCTTTTAGGATATGCATCATTAAAGACAAAAACATCATCATCTTCATAAACACATTCAGTCTTTTGTAATATAATTTTGCAAAAAATGCATTGAGACCCAAGGCTAGCAACAGTCCCATTTTCATCATAAGTATTGTATATAGACGGTCCCCATACTTTTAAGTATAAGTAAAAACACTCCGCACAAGCTATCCCTGTCAAAACAAAAAAAGCTAATCCAAGTGCTTTCCTCATACGTAAAAATTTCATAATTATTATTTTTACCATAAAAATTAAAATTTATCATAATAACCATAAGCATTTCACACAATAATCCTCATCATCATCAACAAAAACAAATTTCTACAACACATAAAGCCATAAAAAAAATAAAACCCTATAGCAAAGTTTATATCAAAAAAATATAAAAAAGAATTTTCTCTATAAAAGCATCTCAAATCCCACTTTTACATCAAAAAATTCTAATCATAAACCATTTTTATATAAAAGTTAATTAATTATTATTACTTCAAAAAATTCTAATCATAAACCATTTTTATATAAAAGTTAATTAATTATTATTACTTATATTAAATCTAAACCAACAAGCAAGATGTATCCTGAGTTATTTTTAACGAATCAATCGTTGGAGCTTCTGATATCATTTTTTTCCTCAAAGATCTTTGACGTGTTTTAAACTCAGGATACTCATTATTAACCTGTGTGACTGACATATCATTTTCATCTAATTCAATTATGATTTTTTCAATAACACTTTTATTTCTTTTTTTACGTATTTTAGTATTTTTATCTTTGTTCCGCATTGAACTATTCCTTTTTAATTTCCATGAAATACGATTGTTTAGGTTTGATATGGTTTTTTTATGTTCATCTAGAAGAGTTTTTATATAAATGTAATCAGGTTTTTGGTCAAATTTCAAGGATCGAGTGTAGTTGAAAATCCTTCCTAATGAGACTTCGTTTCCAAAAAGTTCATGGGGTTTTATCGATAACTTCATTTTTTTTATTGTAGCTTCATTTTGTGTTACTAATGATGTTCTCCAAGGCAAATCTCCAGTAAGAAAATAAGCTAAAATATAACAAAAAGATTCTAAATCATCTCTTCTTGATTGCTGGATACCAATATGTGCATTAAGTGAAGCATAATTAAATGTACCAACAAAAGCCCTTCCTTCACTATAAGGTATATGCTTTCCTCCTTGGCTTTCAAAAATTTTAGACAACCCAAAGTCAATTAAATATACTTTTTTATGCTTTGGGCCACCCATAACAAGCTGATGTGGTTTAAGATCTCTATGAATGATCGATTTATTATGTATAAACTCTAGTCTTTCTAACACCTGTTCAGATATCAGTATAAAATTTGAAGCAGTCATCACACGGTTAAGCTTTATAAACTTATCATTAACACATGGTCCTAAAAGTTCCATAACATAATGATTGGAGGTCCTATCGCTCCATATCAACTGGGGGATACCATCTCCCCCTTGGAGTCTTGTGAGCATTTTGACTTCATTTTGCAACTCGTGGATCCCATTTCGATTTTTTATGAGCTTTATAGCAACTTGTTGATTAGTTTCGGTATCGAGAGCTTTGTAGATCATGCCAAAATTCCCTTGACCTATTATTTTTTTCAAAGAAAATCGCCTTGAAATTGAAGATTGATCCATTTATTATAGGTTAATTCTTAAAAATTATTAAGCATATGATGAAAATTTAATCTGAGTTTTAGTTTAGGAGGTATTGATGATTTTGGTTATTAGTTGAGATTTATATAGTGAAATAATATTGGATTATTATTTTTGTAGACTATTGATTTGTGAATGGATTTTTGTTTCACTATTTGCTCAAAAATAATATATATTTTAACATATTCTCATTGATAATCAAAAATTTATCATCTATTCCAAAATCTTAATGCTGCATCATACCCATAACAAAAAACCAAAATATAATCACAATTCACAAACCCACATTTTAACCTTCAATAAAAATCATATATTTCTATTATCCATAACATAATACCTCACTTTTTCTATTTGCTGGCAAATAATATAAAAATAAATGTGGCAAGACAGTAGATCTTCTGAAAGCAATAACGATCAAACTTCGAATTCTCGGTCTGGCAATCAGCCATATACATCCTCAAAAGACTCAAAAACAATCAAATGGGATGAAGAAGGGATAAGCGAGCATGATAAAACACGTGGAACAAGAATGAAGATTACTGAGCCTAAGACTCCTTATAATTATTATAATGAAGAAGAGGATCTTGAAGTACAAGGTATAGACGATGCCTTACCAAAATTAGAAAAAATTAAAAAAAAACAACAATTCGAAGCTAAACGCAAAAATCATTATAATGAATATGAAATGATGAGGAAGTTCAGGGAACATCATAGAAAAGAGGAAGAAGATGAGGAGGAAGATGACTAAATAACATTAAAAAGCATTTATTTTATGATTAGATATAGGGATTTTATCATTATGATTGAGAATAGATTTTAGGATTATTTTATGAATTAGGGATTGATTTTTATTATAACTTTTGATAATATTTGATATGGTATTTTAGATTAGTATTAATTTTGAATGATTATAAGAATATGTATAGTGATAAGTAGGATAAGTTTTATATATGAATAATAGGATTTATTTACTATAGAAATAAAAGAATGCAAAACTTATATTATGATTTATAATCCACCTAACCCCTGACCATACAATAAACTAATCTAAACCTTAAATCTTGCTCAAAAAACCATTTTCATCCAAATTTTATACAATTTCCCATATCCAGCCTTAAAAATATTCCCACTTTTCTATAAAAATATTTTTCATTTTGCTGATATTATCTTCCCAAAGTAGACTTCACAATGTATCGAAAATGCAGCAAAAACTATAAATGCCATAAGTAAACGAAACTTAAGATACTATAAAAGGTTCATATGATTCTTTTATAATGAATATGAATATGCTAAACACTTTTTCAAATGTGAATCCAGAAAAAATAAGATAAAATTGTGCTAACCAAGATATTTGTAATATTAGGCATCAAGGTTCAAGTAAGTATTGATGCTTTTTTCTATTTTTAACCCTTTAATTTCTTGTATCTAAGAAAAGAACTAAATGGAAAATTATAATCAGAAAACTCTAATCATAAGCTTTTATTTACATTTTTTTTATTATGTATAGTATTCATATATGCTATACAGAAACTTACAAAGCAATTAACCCCCCTTATCTTGCCGGGTAATTTTATTAGGTATCTATATTGACTTAATATATAAATTCAGATTCTTTGAAGAAGTAGAGATAAATAAGACTTTCATTAGATTATAGACTTTTTTTCTTAGTAATTTTACATCTTATTATACTTAAAGCTGGCTTATTGTTAAAAAAAAGTCAAGTTTTTTAACGAATATAGGCATGATTATGATTTTCTCTATCCCAATGCTGATTTTTAACTTTGAATTATATTATTTATTTGATGCATCAGGTTATACAATTTAAGTTTGATCTAAAGCATCTTTTTAGTTTTTGTATGTACTTATTGGATCTTCTGTATCTGGTGTTTATATTTAGTTTATTAAGTGCCTGTATATTTGTGTATTTTGATTTAAAAATTTAGAAAAATTGAGTTGGCTTTGCTTATGTTATTGAGCTGTTTACCCCCTATTCTGTGATGCTTTAGGTATTTCATTGATTTTATAAAATGATATAGTTTTTCCTAGCTTTAAACTTCCCATTATCAAATATTTTACAACAAAATATATCATCTTGTTTTACTAGATTTAATTTGAGCTAATGGATATTCTCTATACTTAAATAGATGCATTTTATTGAGATATTTTAATGATTATATCTTCTATTATAAATATTTTTTTATATAGATTTTGAATGCTATTATAAAATTCTCAAAATAAAGATAATAATTAGCATTCACATATTTTATTTCAAGTTGCAGCTAAAATATCGCCGAATCATCATAAAAATTGTGAAAACTATTTATATCTTTTAAAAGTTAAAAAATTAGCT
This sequence comes from Stentor coeruleus, assembly GCA_001970955.1. Lineage (NCBI taxonomy): Eukaryota > Ciliophora > Heterotrichea > Heterotrichida > Stentoridae > Stentor > Stentor coeruleus. The sequence goes on along the minus strand of MPUH01000249.1, from coordinate 14,641 downwards.
TATAATTTAAATTTTTTTGTATTGTCAAAAATAATCCATATTCAATATCAACTAAAAAATGCTTCAAATATTCAATTTATGTATATTCTTTCCTCATAACAATATCATATAAAAGCACATAATGACTAAAAGATCAACCTAAAATATAATGAAAAAAGTAAAAAAATACACAATATTTACTGTTAAAAATATATAAAAGCTATCAGAAGCTTATGGATGTAATATTAAAACTTCTAGTCTATGTATAAATTATAATAGTAATTAAACTAATAGCTTAATATGTATTTCAAAAAAAAAAATGCATTTTATTCATATAATACTAGAGATTGAGTTAATAATTCTAACATGTATTTAGTTCTAAAAATTAAATGTTTATGTTAAAAACTTCTTATTATATATAAAGATAGTGTAAATACCTATAAAATAGATATTCTTGCTTATATCTAAATTGATCAGAAAGATACTAAAAATATTTTTCTTTTGGAAAACTTAATCTTTAAATATATTCAACTATCATGCCTTAAAATAATCAGCTTTCTATGTATTTTGCTATCAAAAACTATTTAAACCTAAGTAAATTCTCTAATATTGGATATTTTTTAGTAAACAAGACATGAACTTAATTCATACAATCTCCTCAGAATTCAGTTTATTTTTACTTTAAATGCGATAAACTCACTAGTGAGACCCAAAAACCAAACAAAAATTATCATCGATTCCATTCATAACTAAATCAAACTCTTTTTCTATTTTTCTCTTTTCCTCTTTTCCTCTTTTTCACTTTTGATTGTTTAGAATAGACTAAAAATATACCGAAAACCAAGATAAGTAAAAGAAATAACTTTTGTCAGCAGAATTAATAAAAACTAGCAAGCCTAAGTTAATTGTATTCATATAATAATTAGTTTTTCATTTATCCTTTGATTTGGTTAAACTTGATATGGACTCAAAATCATCCTCATATTTTATATTAGGATATCAGTTTGTTATTATATAAAAGAACAAATCCAAAAAACCTTGGAAATGCTTGTACTATAATGAATTATGGCCTTTTTTAGAAAATTCAATTAGAAAATGAGACTTTTAGAATATTCTAGAGTATAGGTTTGATTTATACTTAAAACCGATAATGATATTTGATAAAGCATCAAAAAATATTTGTAATTAGATTGTCTTAATTAAGCATTGGATTCATTATAATAATTATTATTTTAGAAATCAGCAGAGGATTAGGCTAAAATGTAAAATTTATCCTTTTTTTTGAGGAAGGAAAATTTTTACAACAGAGGCTTCTTTGTTTTTTTCTGAGTGAAAAAACAAATCAGCCAAAAAGTTTATTAGCAGAAAAGTTTCTTTTTTGCATGCACTAAAGCAAGAAAATGCTAAGGTCTTAAACCCTAAGCGTGGAAATAAGCTAAAATATAATCAACCACCACAATTCTATGAAATTATAAACCCAGTCCTCTCACAACCAAAAAAAAAAAACTATAATTTTTTCAAAAACAATCTAAAACTCTTGTATTTTTTTACATTCATATTTAAGTTTAAATCATATATAATTATCTTTATAGACTTATAAATATGGTATGGTTATTAACATTGGTACTCTGTCAAGTAATAAAAGTTATAAGTGACTCGCTTGTTATCAATTATTTACCATTGGTATTTTTTATTTAGTTTAATGGATACGTGCTTGTCATTATTTCTGTTCAAGATTCGACTGGTAATCTTGTATCCGCTAATGGGTTGGATATTTACATTTCCCTTGATCCACCACAAACATCTGAAAGTCTATGCGGCAAAGTGCAAATTGTAAAAAATTCAGTATATGAATATATAAAACTAATATGCCAAGGTTCCTATTATATTATCGCTGAATCTCCTGGTTATACATCAGGGAAAACAGAAATCATAGCCTCAAAAAATATTTACCCGTGCTATCAAATAACTTTAACAGGAAATGTAGTTAATCAAATTATAAATGTTTTAATTCCAATGACTTTTAAATTTTATGATAATAATGGAAACTTATATCCTGGTGAATCATTTGAAATAATCGAAGTCCAAGGATTTGAAATATTTGGGAACACTAATTTTGGGGCACATAATGGGATTATAAATACTGAAATTGGATTTAAAACTTTAGGTCAAAATAAAATTCTAGTGATTTTTAACGGTCATTATTATAAAACTTTCATTATCGAAGTCGCTTGTATGAATTATGTGATTCTTACTTTCCCAGATGGAGAAGTAATTTTTATTTAGCCACAACATACGATGATGCTTTTTTCAGTGAAAGTAGAATTTTATAGTCCTTTAACGAATATAAAAGGTGGAGACAATTATGGTTTTTACATCAGCTCAGAGCCTATTGATGGATTTCCAGTAATTTATGAATTATCATTAGCAGGAACAGCGATTGCTCATGATATTTTTTTCTCGAATTCAGGAAATTTTAAGGTGATTATAAAGGATTGCAATAACTGCGTAGTTGAATCAAATTTATTTTTGATTAAAGATACAACTTTTAAAATAAAATTCACAAACGGAAAAGTAAAATTTATTTAGCCATGTAATACTGAGAGTCTATTTGATATTTTAATTGAAGTTTATAGTGCTGATTTTATAACAAAATATACAGAAGGTACTTATATGTTTACGATGTTTTTTGATTCTTATGATCATAATATAGGAATAGGGCAAACTATAAATGGACAGGCTACTTTTACATCTTTGAATGCACCTCTTGAGGAGTATCGATATATTATAGTGAATTCAAAGAATTTTATTGATGGCCGTTCTGAAGAATTTGTTATAAAAAATATCTATATTTTTCTTAATTTCACTAGTGTTCCTGTAATTTTTATGTAGCCTCAAAATACTGAATACTATTTCGGAGTTAATGCGATAATTTATGATTCTTATGATTTCAAGTCTCTTTATCTTTCAGAATCATATGAAGTATCTTTGTCAGTTACCAATAACAGTTTAAATATGGTAAATTCACAAAATACTGCAAATGGTATAGCGACATTTAATAACTTAAAATTTACGAAAGAAGGCACTTTTGATATAATTGCTAAAGGATCATGCTTAATTGCAGGAATTATTCGAAGCATATATATTAAAAACTATTATTTAAAAGTATCATTTGTAACCACTCCAGTAAGTTTTACATAGCTTTTATATTTAAATTGCCCTTTTGACATAACTATACAAGTTTATCAAAATATAGAGAGAAATATTGAAGAAACAAAATATTTTGATTTATTTTTAAAAATAAATCCTTCAACTAAAATTGGTGGCACTACATTTGGATATACAACAAATGGAAAACTAACTTTAAGTGGATTAACAATAGTTGAAGAGAATAACTATACTTTATATGTTTCAGGTAATGAAGTTATAACTGAATATATGCCAGTAATTGAAATAAAAAAAATTCCATTAGAATTGTCTGTGAATTATTCAAGTGAATGCTCTTGCTATATTAACATGCATCCGATAAATAATACTTGTGGGTATTGTCCTAAATTGACAGTTTGGAATGAGACTTTAAAAACTTGTGAATGCATATCAAATACATATCCAATTAATGGTTCTTGTGATTATTGCCCTAATAATACAGCATGGAATCAAGCATCACTTAAATGCGAGTGCATATCAAATACATATCCAATTAATGGTTCTTGTAATTATTGCCCTAACAATACAATGTGGAATCAAACATCACTTAAATGCGAGTGCATATCAAATACATATCCTATTAATGGTACTTGCGATTATTGCCCTAATAATGCAGAGTGGAATCAAACATCACTTAAATGCGAATGTATTACAAATACACATCTGATCAATGGGACTTGTAGCTATTGTCCTAATAATACAGCATGGAATCAAATATCACTAAAATGCGAATGTATACCAAATACATATCTGATCAATAGTTTTTGTGATTATTGCCCTAATAATACAGAGTGGAATCAAACATCACTTAAATGTGAATGCATACCAAATACATATCTGATCAATGGCACTTGTGATTATTGCCCTAATAATACAGTTTGGAATCAAACATCACTTAAATGCGAATGTATGCCAAATACATATCCAATCAATGGGACTTGTAGCCATTGTCCTAATAATACAGTGTGGAATCAAACATCACTTAAATGCGAATGTAAGCCAAATACATATCTGATCAATGGTACTTGTGATTATTGTCCTAATAATACAGTTTGGAATCAAACATCACTTAAATGCGAGTGCATACCAAATACATATCCAATTAATGGTTCTTGTGATTATTGCCCTAATAATACAGCATGGAATCAAACATCACTTAAATGCGAGTGCATACCAAATACATATCCAATTAATGGTTCTTGTGATTATTGCCCTAATAATACAATGTGGAATCAAACATCACTTAAATGCGAATGTATTACAAATACATATCTGATTAATGGGACTTGTAACTATTGTCCTAATAATACAGTATGGAATCAAACATCACTTAAATGCGAATGTATACCAAATACATATCCAATTAATGGTTCTTGTGATTATTGCCCTAATAATACAGCATGGAATCAAACATCACTTAAATGCGAGTGCATATCAAATACATATCCAATTAATGGTTCTTGTGATTATTGCCCTAATAATACAGTGTGGAATCAAACATCACTTAAATGCGAATGTATTACAAATACATATCTGATCAATGGGACTTGCGATTATTGCCCTAATAATACAGCATGGAATCAAATATCACTAAAATGCGAATGTATACCAAATACATATCTAATCAATAGTTCTTGTGATTATTGCCCTAATAATACAGCGTGGAATCAAACATCACTTAAATGCGAATGTATGCCAAATACATATCTGATTAATAATACTTGTGATTATTGCCCTAATAATACAGTGTGGAATCAAACATCTCTTAAATGCGAATGTATGCCAAATACATATCTGATCAATGGGACTTGTAGCTATTGTCCTATTAATACAGTGTGGAACCAAACTTCGCTTAATTGTGAATGTATATCAAATACATATCCAATTAATGGCTCTTGTGATTATTGCCCTAATTTGACAGAATGGAATGAAACTTTAGAATTGTGTGAATGTATACCAGATACATATATTATCAATGATACTTGTAATTATTGTCCTAAAATGACAGAGTGGAATACAACTTTACTTCAATGTATATGCATAAAAGATGCATACCCAATTAATGGAATTTGCGATTATTGTCCAATATTAACTGCATGGAATGAAACTTTACAATTATGTGAATGTTTAAATGATGCACATCTAATTAATGGAACTTGCAGCCTTTGCCCTACTTTATCAATATGGAATGAAAATTTACAGACATGCGAGTGTGTATCAGATGCATATTTAATAAATGGGAATTGTGAATGTCTAGCAAATAAGCACTTAATAAATGGTCAATGCAAACTTTGTCCTTTAGATACAGTTTGGAACGAGATAAGTTCAGAATGTCAATGCAACCCTGGCGATTACTTGGTAAATAATTAATGCATTCATTGTTGTAAAGGTGAAATCTTTAATTTAGAAAAAGAGATATGCGAGTGTCCTATAAACATGAGACTAGAAAATTGTGTTTGTGTCTGGTGTAAAAGATGGATTCAATCAGAAGAAATAACAGGATCTTTGACAAATTATCTAAATGATCTGATATTAACTTTTAAAATCCCTATAGTTCCTGTTTCTTGTACAGATCTTTTCTCTTTAAACATAAAAGCTAAATTAGGTTCATCATTTATTTGTATTTATTCTGAAGATAATATGTCTTTAACTATTCAATTAGGTTATGGGACTACATTGACTAATGAAACTATCTCATTAGAGCCTAAGATTTTATATAGTCAAGATTATTTATGTGGATATAATGCAAATGATTTATTTTTAGAAATTAAATACACTAAACCATTTCCTGAGCCTAAAGCTGTGATATTATGTCCTAGTGTTGTGGTATATGCTTGTCAAAGCCTTATTGTTGATGGTACCCTTTCATCACTAGGAGGAGGAAATATACTGTTATATAAATGGGAAATTACTTCAGATGTGCCAAGTTTCTCAAAAATGACTATGGACTTTGAATCACAAAGTATTATTGAAATTCCATCTTCAAGTCTTAGCACTGGGAATTATTATATCAAGCTAACAGTTAAAAACATATTTGATAAAATAAATAGTATAGCAAAGACAGTTTTTGCTACACCAGAAAATGTGTTATCAATAGAATTTAGTGACTTAATTAGTTACTCTTGTCGCATAAAAAAATCATGCATGTTCAGCATAAGTAAACTAGAAGCTTGTGGTTTATTATACAATATAACTTATAAATGGGATTTATTAAACGATGATATTATCTCTAGTAGTGATTTAACCTATTTTTGGTCTTTACAAACTGCATTAGGCTCTATAAAAATACCTCCAATGCTTTTTCCTCCTTCTATATTATACTTTTCCCTTACTGTTTCAACTGAATCCCCACCCCTAACTGCAACAAAAACTCTTAATATCACAATTGAACCTGAAAACCCTGTGCTTATTCTAAATCCAATAAATGGAAGTGTTTCAACATTTTCTAACTTAGAATTAGATGCTAGTGAAAGCTATGAACCATTAATAAATATAAATTTAACATATAATTGGTATTGTTCTTATAACAATTCTGAGTGTGAGTTTGAATATAACAAAGAAAATCCAATATTGATTATTCCTCAAGTAATTGTAGGGACAAAGAATATTGATTATATTTTATTAACAATTTATTATTATGGAAATTATAAAAGAAGATTAGAAGAAGATGATGTGCTATTAAATACTTCAATTTTGTATGTACCAGAGTTTGTTGAATACCCTGTGCCAAAGGTATATATTTATGAATATTTCACACAAAGTCAGCCTAAAATTACTAGTCCTAGTATGTATTTTCCTTTAGTAGCTTTAATAGAAGAAATAGATGAAAATTATATTTTGAATTGGGAAATTGAAGGAGTTAATAATACTTTTAAAACTCCAACTGATCAGCTTGCTATTAATATAAACCCTGAATATTTAACAATAGGAGAAACTTATAAGATTAAGTTTTCTTTAACGGATTGTTATAATCAAGAATCCAATTATTATTATTATTTTACTATAAATTCCCCACCGGAACCAGGAAAATTTATTGTAGAGCCAAGTTCAGGAATAGAGTTAAAAACAATATTTTCATTTGCTGCGATAGATTGGACGGATAGAGAAGAAAACTATCCACTTAATTATGCTTTTGGATATCTTTTAAATGATATACCAATATATTTTTATCCATATTCAGGTATTTCATATGCTAAAATTGATTTACCTTATATAGGCAATAATACTGATATGTTTGTTAGAGTTTATGATTCTTTAGAAGACTCTGTGAGAGTTGTGTATAATATTAAGATTTTTATCGATGAAAATTTTGATGTTGAAATAGTTTTAGAAAACTTCAAGAATTATATAGATAAAATGCTCCCAGAAGATATACCTCAAAACCTTTTAAAACTAGCTGCTAGTATTTTGAATAGAGAAAAAGCTATTTTTGGACAGTATGCAAAACCTTCAGATAACCAGCTAGTTACTATGCAAGAGAGTTTTAAGCTTGGACTTGAAATAATCAAAAATACTATCAACACTTTTCTTCCTATATCTTGCAATTTAGAATTATATGTAGAGTTGCTAAACTCTTTTACTGAAAATCCATATCTAAGATCAAATGAAAATTTTAACCAATCTACAAATACACTAAAAGTTTTATTAGACTTCTATAATACTGTTAGTTTAAATACAACTCAAGCTGACAGAGTTTTAAACATTCTAACAAATTCTATAGAGATTGATAATCAAATAATATATAAAAATACTGAAGATATTGCGATTATCTCATCACTAGCTGATACTATAGTGAGTGGTTTATTAAAAGATATGGTATATAATCAAAATTCTACTATACAAAACAATCAGTTTACTGTGGATGTTAGAACAGTTGAACAATCAAGTCTTAATGGATATAAATTAGAATCTTCTTCTGATTCAGGAGCATCAATTCAATTACCAGAAGATTTTACTAAATATTTAAGGCAAGAATATAGTGGTAAATTTGGTTTATCTTTGATTTATATTGAACCAAAGCCAAGTGAATTTAATTCAACTCCTTCATTAATAATCTTAACAATCTACGAACCAACAAATTTACAACCTTTAAAGCTTCAACTTGCAAACTCAAGCATCTTAATTAATATCCCTGTCTTAAAAATTGAAACAATAAAATCTCCTAAATGTTTTTTCCTAAACGAAAATACTTTAAAATGGTCAACTACTGGTTGTGAACTAATTTCTACAAACAAAACTTTAATTCTTTGTTCATGTAATCATTTATCTGTTTTCTCTGCTGGTGATGAATTGACTGATGGATTTATTCCTAAAACTAATATAGGTGAAACAATAGATTTCGAATCTTTAAAATCAATAACATACACTTCAGCTATAGGTTTTTATTTTTCAGGTGTAATTTTATTTATATATATTATTATGGCTATAATAACCTTACGTAAAGATCATAAAGATTATATAGAACTATTAGAAAAACTTGATAACCCAACTATATGTGTTAATAAAAAGAAAATTAATATAAAACAAGATTCAGATAGACTTATTGTGATACATGAACCAAAATCTATTTATCATGATATAAAAATTACTGAAGAAAATGAGATAATTGAAAAAGAAATAAAAGAAAAAGAAGAAGAAAAACCTCAGTTAAAAAGGCAGATAACACTTAGAGCTAATGCTGTAGAAAAATTTGAATCTTTAGATGAAATAGATTTATATATTAAAGGATTAGAACCTGATAAAAGCTTAAAGTTTTATGTTTATGTCCTTCAACAGCATAAACTTACAGGGATGTTTTATTATTATAATCCTTTATTAAGTAGAATAACAAGATGTACAATGCTTTTTATTGTCCTTATCGGCCGTATGTTCTTTTTAGGACTATTCTATAATAAAACCAAAGAAAAAGATAACCAAAGCTTTACTGAACGACTTAAAAACTATTCTCCAAGAGATTTTCTTGTTATGGTATATTCATCATTTGCAATGCAAGCTATAGAAATCATTTTACTTTATTTACTTAAAGAATCACATATAGATTTTAATCAGGGTAAAGAAGAAGTGTTGAAAACTATAAAAAAAAATAGAATAAAACGTGCTGTTTATGTTGNGTGCTGTTTATGTTGGCTTTTGTTTGGGACTTTTAGCGTATTTTTGTTGGAGTATTTCTATGTTTGCTTTAAATTTCCCAAGGATATCAAGTTATATTTGGATTGGAAATACTATTTTAAGCATTTTTTTAGATGTTTTTGTGGCATCAGTTTTAAAAGTTGCGATTTATGTTTTTATTATTATTAAGGTTATGGAGAAGTTTCAAAATTATAAGAGGAGGAAAGAGAGGGATACGAAAGAAGAGGAGGATTCAGAAGAGATAGTAATAGAAATGAATGATTAGAAAAAAAATTATAAGATTAGTTTGAGCAAGATTTTAGTTAAGTTTTTTTATATGTTGAATTGAGTAATTAGGAAATACGGTTGAATGGTTATTCATTTGTAATTTATGATGATGATAACTTGATATTTAAAAATAATCAGTATATGCATATTTTTATTTAAGCAGTAAAAGATTAGATTAAAATATAATCTGCAAGCAAGAAATTTAGAATACTCATTGTCATAAATAAAAGCAGAGGCTATAAATATAAAATTTAGAACTTATAGTGTATGTAAAAAATTATATAGTTAATATCACAATAATAACTTAGCATGCTTATCAAAAAAAATTTGTATTATATTAATATGATAATAGAAATCCATATAATAGCCTTATATATACACATCTATAATTCTCATTTGCCTACTTATATACTAAAAGAGTCTTAAAAAAACTTAAATAAAAAGTATTGAAAGGCAATAGAATAAATAGGCTGATTATATTAGCTTTATTAAAGGACTCTTAACATTTTCTTATGTAAAAGTCCCATATTTATTATGAATCAGAATATCATATTTCGACTAAAAATATGACAGTAAGTTTTCTGATTGATATTTTTGTTATGTAAGCATTAAGTTCGTGGATTATGTTTATATTATAGTCAAACTTGTGGAAAAGTGGGAAATTTATAAGATAAATAAAAAAAGAAGATTAGAAAAGTGGAAGATTCAGAGGAAATAAAGTAGAAATAGATTGCTAATAGAAGTCTTTTATAAGATTGGATATAATATTTAGTAAAGGATAAGATAGAAAAGTAGACACTGAAGATTAATTTTGTGTTGATTTTATATCTAGTTTATAAGATCTTTTAGGAAATGATTAAGATTTATGAAGAAATGGGATAAAAAATTGGTTGAATTTATTCTTTAATTTTAAAGCTTTAGAGTTATAGGGTATACTGGGATAAGAAAAATTTTATGATGAAGTAAACTTGGTGTTTTTAGTTTAAAAGTAGGTTTATCCTATACATATTTATTCTTTTTTCAATCAAATACACTTTGTATTATGATGTACCCCATACATCAAAAATCATCAACTAAAATCAATGTTATTCAGTTGAAGTAAATAAAAAAGTGTGATAAACATAAAAGTATAATTGGATTATAAGAATATTCTAAGTAAAAAAAATTATACTTAAATTATCGAAAATCTCAACAAATTTTCCAATTCACGTATTCCCATCGGAAAAATTCATCACAAATACAACTAAAACACTCACAAAATCGTATTTTCACGGCCTACTCTATATCATTTCATTTTAAAAAGTATAAGTCTTATAAAATATTCCTTAACCACAGAAAATTCATAAAACTGTCTCAAATTTTCTAAAGTCTTTATAACCCCTTATAACAAATTTCCTTTCTATCCTCAAAGCTATATATTTTCATTTCAAATTGACCACAAAGTAATAAAATGCATATTATCACGTTACTTTTATCTCTCCAAACAGTCTTCAGTGACTATCTTAAATTTAGTGATCTTACCTTCGTAAACCCCACATAGAATAGTCTCTCAGTCCAAGGTTCAGTCTCAATCTACACCTCCTTAGGACTTTTAAACCCAATCTCTGGGACAAAAATCCGCCTTTATGCTTATCCTTCTTTAACCACTGAATCTTACTGGTGGGAGGTTTCAACAGTATCAGGTACCGCAAGCTTTGATCTTCTTTTTTATTGTCTTGGGACCTTTCATCTTGTTGCATCAGCACAAGGATTTGACTCAGGATATTCACAAACATATACAAGGACTATAAATGATGGTTGCTATCCTTTGACTATTACAATCAGCAAAACTTCAGTTCTTACAAATGAAGTTTTTAGTGTAAATCTTTATGCACAACGGGGTATAGGTGGTACTGCAATTTCATGCTATTACATGATTTTAGATTCAAAAGGAGAAATTGTGTATGGGAAAAATACTTCAGAAATTGCTACAGTAGAGGCTCAGCTTGATATTTATATGGCAACGCCTGGAGTTAAGAATTTGATTGCTAAATGTGCTGATGGGGATTATGGAATTCCTGTGACAAAAAGCTTTCAAATTTATGTAAGTTCATCGACTGAATATAGTATTGTTGTGAGGATTAATGGAAGTATGGTAATTAATATATAGCCAAAAGCTATTGCTGAAACTTTTACTGCAATTACAGAGGTTTATTATGACACTGAAACAAAAGTTACAGATCCTGTTATGGTACATTTAGCTGTAATTGGGGGAAAACATCTTTTTGGTTACTTGCTTGCAGAGACTTCTAATGGTGATGCAACATTTGAAAACCTGTCATTTATGAATTATGGTTATTATCAGCTTGTTGCTACTAGCTCCAATGTTTTTTCTGAGGGTTCAAGTTATATTGTAATAACTGATACGCTAACAGAAAATTATTTAAAAATCACAGTACTTGATAGTGTAAAGAATATTTAGCTTGGTCTTGGGCAAAGCTTTTCTCTAACAGTACAAGTTTATCTGGAGGCATCTTTGTATACATCAGGAAGTTATAATGTGAATTTGGATTTGGCACCGAGTGTTGAATATGTTGATGGAAGTTTAACTGGGACAAGTTCATCAGGTTTAGTAACTTTTAGTAATCTGAGTATTAATTCTGAAGGAAATTATGCATTTTTTGCATCGGCTGATGGGACTAAATCAGAGTTTTCTCAAACTTTTTCAGTCAAGACTAAGGATTATATAAAAATAACCTTAAGTGATACGGTAAATACTATTCAGGATATTTGGCCTGGGGATTTTTTCACTATAACCTTAAAAGTTTTTGTTGATTCTAATTTTACATTGAGTAAACTTGACACAACAAACATTAGCTTAATCATTTTCCAAGATATAACAATACAAGCATCTTTATCAGGGTCAACTACAAATGGAATCCTCGTTTTCACAGACTTAACTTTAACAGTATCAGGCAATTTTATTATATCAGTAACAAGTGATACAACTTATGATGCTAGTGCAAATATAAAAGTTTATGATCATTGTGCTTTATTAAATTTTACTGATAATTTTATAGTAAATTCTATTTAGCCTGATAATATTTTCTCAGTATTTTCAATAACTGTAGGAATTTATACAAGTTGCTCTTATGCTGATTTATATACAACATCTTTGGATGTGGTTTTAAGCCTTGATCCTGAAGGGGAAATTGTTGGGGATTTAAATGGATTTACTGTAGAAGGGAAAGTTGTATTTGATGGCCTTAGAATTAATAATGAAGGGGTGTATAAAATACAAGCTTCATCAGAAGGTGCTAAAAAAGTTATTTCAGCTGAGTTTACGATTTATGGGATTTATTTAAAAGTATCATTGATAGGTTCGGAGGTAAAGACTATATAGCCTAGTTATGCTATTGATGTGTTTATTATAAAAGTTGATGTCTTTGTTGGGGCTGATTTTATAAGAGTCTTTAGTGAAGGGTATTTTGAAATCAGTTTGAGCCTTAAACCAGAATATGAGCTTAAAGGAAAAGTTGTAAATACTACATCTTTAGGAGAAGCTACTTTTGATAACCTTTTTATTGATGAAATCGGTACTTATGAAATTCATGCTTCAGCTGAAGGTATTCATGATGGAGTTCTAAGCTCTTTAATTATAATTGATGATTATTGTCCTGATGGGCAAAATTATGATAATGGTTCTTGTATAGTTTGTATCCCAGGAGCTGTTTGGAATGATATTTTAAGCTTATGTGAATGCCCATTAGGGAAGCATGCTATCAATGAAATATGCCAAGAATGCCCTGATGGAATGATTTGGGATGAGGAACTTCTGGCTTGTGGATGCTTAGATGGAGAGATTTTATATGAAAATTCTTGTATATTGTGCACACAAGGGAAAGCTTGGAATTATGATACAAATACTTGTGAATGCCCATTAGGTGAACATGTTATTGATAATTTATGCCAAGGATGCCATGATGGAATGATTTGGGATGAAATACTTCAGGCTTGTGGATGCTTAGATAATGAAATTATATTTAATAATACTTGCATACTCTGCTTACAAGGGAAAGTTTGGAATTATACGACAAATACCTGTGAATGCCCATTAGGTGAGCATATTATTGATGATATTTGCAAGAAATGCCAAGAAGGTGCAGTATGGAATAAATTGACTTTATCATGCCAATGTCCTGAAAATGAATATCTCACCAGTCTTTCCTGCATAACCTGCAAAACCGGGGAGATTTTCAATTCCGATAAAGAGATATGTGAATGTCCTGAAAATCAGTATCTCCTAAACAATAAATGCACATTTTGTTATAGATGGTTACAATCAAAAGACATTTCAGGATCATTAACTAATTATTTAAAAGATCTAATTTTCAACTTCACCCTTATCATAAACCCTGTTCCCTGTGAAAGTTTATTCCCCTCATCCTTAACTTCCAAACTAGGTGTTGGCTTTTTATGTGAATATTCTTCAAATAATGATTCATTAATAGTCCATCTTGGATACAACAGTTTCTTATCAGAAGAAAATATTACTTTGAATTCAGGAATACTTAAAGGGATTAATTTAATTTGTGGATATGAAATCACAAGTCTTAGTGTAAAAATTGTTTATTTAGAACCCTTACCAAAGCCTATAGCGACAATCTTATCCCCATCTACAGTTTTTTATGAATGCGAAAATCTAATCATCGATGGAAGTTTGTCTACAGCAAGCATAGGGTCGATTTTATATTACAAATGGGAAATCACATCATCATCCACAAGTTTTAATAGTATACATATAGACTTTAGCACAAATAACACTTTGCAAATCCTATCATCAAATCTTGTAGAAGGAACAATAAACATAGAACTCACAGTAAAAAATTATCTTAATTTCGAAAGCACAACATCCAAATCAGTCCTAAGCGCTAAAAACTATAATTTGTCTATAGAATTTGATAAAACAATGAAATACTCCTGTTTAGTTTCAAGAACATGTATGTTTCCAATTAAGCAAATCAAAGCTTGTCTTCAATCAACAGATTACAATATAACATGGTCTTTAAAAAACAATAAC